>VZRX01001271.1:1502-89538 GCA_013398075.1 Notiomystis cincta
CTTTACATTCAGCAGGATCACCATCATTTGGAGGGCACGGAGTCTGTGTGGCTGCCCCGACTCCCAATTTCGGGGTGACCAACAAACAGTCCTTTGCCGCCTTCCAGGTCTCCTGCTCTTGTATGGCCTTCTGCAGGGCCTGTATGACTTTCCCCCACGACTTAAGATATTTCCCACAACCCGAGGACATCGTTTCCTCGGCTAACGCTTTAGTGCATTTGTCCCACACTTCGGGGTGGAGAATATCCACCGGCTGGTCAATGACCCCAGTTTGCAAAAGCCTTGCAACTGCAAGAGTAAAATCTCTGGGTTTACAATCAATACCCCACTGCTTATGTAACTGTGATACGACCTTCACAAGGGCTTCCATCCTTCTTATTGGTCCGGGAGCGTCCTCCCCGCCGGGCTGGTCCCGCCGCTCCGGTCGCCGTTCACCCGATTCCAGGCGATTCCCGGGCTTCGGCACCACTTGTTGCCTCCGTAGGCGTGGCGACCAACCCCAGGCCGCTCGGGCCATCAGCTCACAGACACCAACGTGGGGGATGGCAAATGGCCTTTATTGTTAAGTGGCACAGCATTTTATAGCTTGGGTTTTACAGCGTCACTTCCGTCTGCTTACATTATAAGCTAAGCTAAAAATATCAGGAGAGGGGCCTTATCTTTCGGTACAGTGCGGTATCTTCCGGCCGCCAGACCCTAACTACCTACAAGCATGCTTTCTGAAATTTCCTAGTGAGAACAGTCAGGGATTTTGGGTTTAAATCCGATGTTGTGCTGAACGCTTACAACCTGGATTGAACCGTAGCTTCCTGGGTTTGGTTTGGCCGCGTCCCGGTCACCCGGTCCCCCGGGCAACGCTGTGCTCTCGGGGAATGCCCAGGCTGCCCACGTGACGGGTGGAGTTCCCTCTTCTCCTCTGTGTTTTGTTTTGTATAAAGTGGGCCTCTCGCTGAAGCCGTGCCTTGGTCAAACCTGTTGTGCGGTTTCCAGCCGCGGCCGGCTGTGCCCGNTCCGCGCTTGGGAGGAAGCAGCGCCTGTTTCCTGGGGACATGCACCTTCAGAGGAGAGGGCATGTTTCGCTGTTGTAGTTGCAGTTCTGTCCTTTGCCTCTGGCTGTAGTTTTTATCACGAGTTTTTAATTTTGACGTGTACATTTGTCAGGAGAAAGCAGCCTAAGATGGTAGGCTGGCCATTACGCAGTGCTTTTTTTCCCCTCGAAGGCCCCTTTCTCTAAACTGCTCCTAGTATGCTTTACCTTTTCTTATACCATATGTACTTCGAATGTCTATAGACTTGAAGTATTTAAGTGTCTTCAAGTCACTTTAGTTGTCTTAAGGCCACAACTCTTCAAACTTTTGCTATGCTGTAGCTGTACGTATAACAGAAAACAGCACAAACATCTCCATGTTCAGAAAAGCAGTTCCTTCCTGTCCCCATCCTGTTTCTGGGCAATAAGGGAGTACTTTTGTGGAATATATTTTTCTTTTTTCATGTATTTATAGCAGTACCCGGAAGCTTCTTCCTGTTAAGGAGGAACTGTGAGAGATAACGTTCTGAGAGGAGTGTCAGATGCATGGAAGGCAGCTCAGCCTAGAACGGGGACAGATGGCACTGGGCAGGTGGTGTGGAGGGAAAACAGACTGGCGAGAGAGAAGGAAAGTGCTGCTGCAGTGTGTTTTGATGAAGGAGCTGATTGTGAGGGTTATTTACCTGAAAGCCCAGCCGCTGTAGGAGCTGGGAGGTTCGTTCCCTGAGACCTCCCCCAGCACACAGTTATTTTCTGTGGAGTAAGTCAGTGCTTTACTGGAACACTCGTGGTAGTGTCAGAAACAGTACAAACCCAGTGCACGTGTATGGCTGCTGTAAAGCTTGAGTGTATGAATTTTTTCCCCACAGCTTGGCTATTTCTCTAATTTCCTGGTTTTTGAGTTGCTTCAAGAGTCGTGTGGACCACTCTCCTCCCACTGATGTAGCAGATAACTTGAACTGAGCATTGCTCACATGCTTCCCTGTGGCCCTGTCCCCACTACATTTCTGCTGAGTGCCTAATGCTTTTATGTCAACAATATTTACGATATTTATGTTCCTTTCTCTTGCCTGACCTTCATATAAGGTCAGAGGCCAAAATGTCTGTCTGTACTTAGAATTTCTGGAGTAGCCATCACATTCACTCATATGCTTTGTCACTTCTTTAGCTTAGTATTTGTAGTTCTCAGAAGTTTTGAATTGTTAGACTGAAAACTCCGCGAAATGTCAAGAGTCACAAAAAATATAACAAAATCAGTAGTGGAATGGAGATATTTCATGGAGCCATTTATGTAGTCAAAATTGTAAAGATGTAATGTTGGATAACAAAATACATAACCTGATCTGCTATAAAAATTCGAGCCAAGTAGTCTGTCTGGTTTGAAGATTTGAAGATTACAGGAGATGCTGTTTCCTAGACCTCTAGCAAGTTTTGGAAGATGGAGCTTCCAGAGGGTCTGTTCAATAGCACTGCATTAATCAGAGCCAACCTAATTCTAGTCCTATGATAGTGATGTAGGGATAAAAAAAAGAAGCTGTAGTTAAAGCAGAGATATAATTGAAAACAGGCGATGGTTTAATTGTGACTATAGAAATAGTAGGGCTTTTGAACAAATTGGAAGTTTCATTTCATTTTTAGCCAAGCCTCTATGTAATCATTTGTAGAAACGTCTCTGTCAGCTTCAAACTGCGGTTGGAGGCTTTTGTTATGTTAAATATACAACTGAGTAATGGTACCAATGTAATTTATTTTGTTTTATACATTTATGTTTACTATCTTGCTATGTTTCTTATTGGATGTATTTTTAAAGTGTATTATGTAAACTGTTGGAAGTAAGGACAGGGACTTGTCAGCTGTATCTAGTGCATTTTGTTTTGAGTTTTTCTTGAAGGTAGCAGAAGACCTTAAAAAAAAACAAGAAAGGAAAAGGCTGCATGTTTACCCCTTAGCAAGCAGCACTTTCACCTATTTGAAACTTGAGAGGTCACACACTGTAACTAAGGTTGTCCCTTTACTTTTGCCAGTTTATTTGGAAGTGGGTGTGGTTGATAGAAATGCTCAATTTCCTTCAAGGAGTTCCCCAAGCTGGGAAGAATGTAAAGTAGGTAACCAAACCTAAGAACAGCAATAGGTATTTACAGTGTATTGCTTCTGTTGTTGCTCTGTGTTTGTTCCAGATTTTATCAGCACTCACTGGAGAATGTTGATAAGACGTTAGATCCTGAATGGGGTAAACCTGGAGTCAGTTATGGATCAGAGTTGGGACTCAGTGGTGTCCTTTTAAGAGACAATTCTGTCATGTGCTTGGGATGACCAGGCAGCCAATCCTGCCTATGCTTGGCATCTAGTTTTTCCTTTGTATGTGTGAAATTGTATCCATACTATTCAGCTGTCACAGATGCTGGGTGTGGACCGGTGCCAGTCATTAATTATTTTGTGGCAGCTGAATGAAAGGAACACAACCCCACAGAGCCCCACTACCTGGCTGTTCCTTGTACAGTGCAGTGGCACTGTGTGGTCTGATCTGTAGAGAGATCATGGTGCCTTACTTGGTGAGGGAAGGTTAAAAGTCTTTTGGAATTTTTGTTTTGGTTATTTTGGTGTTTTTTTTTCTTTTACTGCAAAGTGTGGGTGTTGAGGGTTTTTTTTTGAGGGCATTGGAAAATTTCTGGCAGGTAGGAGAGGTGGGCTTCCAATTGAGACTTTTGGATCTGAACTTCTGGTGGGCTTAAGAACTGTCAAATACATCAGTCTCATATTAAAGATCCAGAGGAGTTTTAATGCTTCCATAGGTCTCTTGTTCATGCTAAACTTTACTATAGCCATAGAGTCAACATGTATGTGAAGTGATACTTGCTGTGATTAATTCCTGCATCCCTGAGACCTCTGACTTGGGTATAAAAGCATATCTGATTTTAAACTCTGGCCAAGTGAGTTGCTCTGAATTAGGTGCTTAAGTTGCCTGAAGCAGACAGTGTGAATATCCCTTTTATTATTGCTAGAGATAACAACTTCAAGCTTGGGAATCTGCACTTATTTAGTAGACAGTGCACTTATCTGTAGTCCAAATAACTGGTTATTGGCTGTGCTTGGCAGTGTTTTAAAAATGCTTGGTTTTCTATAAGCTAGGAAAATAAATGCATCTTACAAATATTAGGATTTAGGGGGAAAATTACTTATTTTTCAGTAGTAAGCTTTAAGGACTAAAGCTTGCTGATCTCAAGTGCAGACTAGATTTGAAGGCTATAGTCTTGCTTTCTTTTCACATTCCTTGTTTATGGTTGTTATGAAATACCTGTCTTTCTACTTTACTGCCCTACTGTTGGTTCTTGAATGATTCTGTTCCTGGAAAGAGTTAATCAGCTGAAAATGAGTAGTTCTTTGTAGCCTGGATTGAATGAAGGCGTGTCCTGAGGGGTAGTCACCATCCCAGGTTGCTGGACAGCTGAATGTGTAAGCCTTCCCTGCCAGAAAGTGTGCAAGCCATCCTAGTTCAGAAGAAGTTGATGTCTCTGTACGTCTTGTTCAGCTGGGGAGTTGCAAGGCTGTCAGCAGAGAGGCTCTGTCGCAGTGCAGGGAATGTCCATACGGAGTTCACTGAAGGTCCCATGCAGCTCCTGCCAGTGTGCCTGGCTTTGGGACTTGTCACTTGAACAGCCTGGTGTCATCTGGCCTCCTCTGCAGCCCAAACAGCTGCAGACCTAACGGAAACCTTTTGTCATCCGTGTGTTCCTGTTGCTTCTGATTTTGCAGTGGGGCCACTCCCTGGCTCTGCGCTTGAGGCTCGGGCACAGCAACCAATTAAAAACTGCTGGTGTGAAATGAACAATCAGATATATTTTAGTGACTGTTTCAGAGTACTGAATATTACACTATTGCTTTAGTGCATGGAGTAATTGGTATTTACATATTCTGACTTGCACTGCTGGTATAAAAATTTATTCTTTCATGATGGAACTTAAAATAGAGGAGTATAAATCCCTGAGGCATTAGTCAGTTGAGAACATAGTTCAGACTATTTATAGTATTAATTTTTTTTGCAACAAATGATTTTCTGTGGTAAGTTATGAGTTTGAAATAGAACAACTTCATTCCATTACTTCTTCAAACCTTCCATAAACTTGTTTTTTTTTTTTCTTGCTTGTTTTGTTGCTTGGAAAGTGTCTATCTGTATTGTCGTAAATGTTTTGACTCTGTATTTTATGTATTTGAAAGAGAGTACTGAAGAAGTGTGCTACAAAAGGAAGCACTTGGATTAGGGCAGAGCAGGGATCCAAAGTGAAATTGACCTCTTGGAATTAACTCAGATTTTTGCTGCACATAGATCTTGAAAGCCCATGCAGCTCAACTAAGTTTGTATTTTGTTGCCCTGAGTATGTTTGTAGGGCTTCTGTCACTGGAAAGTTGCGCGTTGAAATGAATGTTCTTAGTAATATTTTTAGAGCTCAATTGTGGCTTATGGGTGTGTCTTCCCATTCAGATTTTCTTTGTTGAACGTGGCATCTGCTTTCAGTCCTACTTTATTTTGACTAAAGCTTGCAAGTGCTACCTTGCTGGTGCTCTTTTCCCACCTCCCCCTCACCCCCTACCTTGCCTCAGCAGGTCAAAAAGTGCTAGATTATTTTCTGTAATTAAAAAAAAAGGATCATCAAAACTGGCAGAGCTCCTGAGTCGTAATACTAGCAAGTAATTCAAATGGATAGTTTTTATAAAAAAAAAAAATTTGAGTTTGTTTGTGTTCCACCATCTATTCCGAGCTGTGAGTTGGTTTGGGTTTTTTGTTAAGGAAGCTTTTTTTTGTAGGAAGTGGATGATGTGTTAGTACATTGTTGGATGAAGTCCACTAAAGTTTCATAAAGGTGAACAATGAGCGATAAGATCTGTGTAAAAGAGGTTTCCTGAGTTTTGGGTGGCATGAATTCAGCCCTGTTGGAAGAGAAACCTGTTCTAGTAATTTAGTTTTTTTGGTAGTGAAAGAAAGGCTAGATAGGAATCACGGAAGACTTAATGAAAAACCAAAATTGCAGGACATTTTATCTGTCAGGATGAGAAATACTACAACTGTACAGGAGAGAACAACTTGTGTGCTGCCCTGCAAGAATCAAAGATAAATCTTGCTCAGGCTGCCAAATTGCAGTTACCTGGTTTGGTGCTGACTGTGGTTTGTCCTTGTCTTGGAAAAGCACAGTGCTGGATGCCTCAGCTCATATCTGATGAAAAACGACAGCATATTGTAAGGTGATAAATTCTATTCTGCTGGTTTCACAATCAGGGATCACTCTTGGAGCAGGTGCTGTAATTTAGAGCTTCAGGCTGCTTTGTCTACTGTATCCTGGTAATTAACCTTGTGGAGGAGTCAAGGCCAACAGTTTAACTTTACTTGGTGTTCTCTGTGAAATGGGAATAATTAAACAAATAATTTGGAACAAATAAAGGTTATGATTCCTAATCCTTTTTTGTCCTCAAATTATTTACCATGGCATAGCTGGAGCCTGCACAGCAGCCACTAAATAAATTCCAGCAATGGGCGTGAATGCAGTGGCTGAGCTTGTTGCTTATTATTCTGTTTCTGCACCTTGAAACAGAAGTTTTCTGGCAGCCTTTAATTTTCTTCTTTATTTCTGCCATCGTTATGTAATTTGTATTTTTGTTATAAATTTCTCGAGTTATAGTCCTTTGCATCTGTGCTGTATCTTACAGAAGCATGTTTTCAAGATTCCAGCTGAAAGTCTATCACAGATTTAATCTTTTATGAGCAGATCTGTTCCCTCTTAGCTTTGCCAAGCAGCAGAAAAATGCTCAAGAGCCTGAATGGTTCATAGCTTGCAGTGTGAAGCATGATAGTGATGTTCACTGTGGGAGTAAAACCTCAGGTCTTTATTTAGAATTCTGAGGTGGGCCTCTAGAATTGAACACTGGGAATGGGGTGAGGAATTTGGCAGTATTTGTTCTTTATTCAAGGCACTCCCTCTTTCCGTTTGTGGTTTGGTTGTTTGGATTTTTCCCTTGTCTTATGCACTGCATTTTTTATGACTGAGCAAACAGAGACCTTGCTGTTCCTGTGTCCTCTCACACAATATTTGTATAGCAAAATTAGTCTATTTGTATATATAGAAAATAAGGGTTTCCATATTTTCTGTTCCCTTGCCTGTGTCACCCCTTTGTTGTCAGCAGGCAAGTGCTGCTCATCACAAACAATTTTAGTAAGATATTGTGGATGTAGCAGGAGAAAGTGTGGAAGATGAGAAGATAAAATGAAGTCTGGGTTGAGGGAATGGTTGGGGAAGTTAACTTTCTATATTAATATTTCTAAAATTAGAGAACTGCCCAACAGAGGCTTGTATGAACTGTGGAAAAGGTGGTTATCAGGGAGGTTTCTGAACATGAGAAGTCTGTGTGTTTGCAGATCTAGTTTGCCTGGAATCAAGCCAGTCTGGGGAAATTTCCCCTTGGAAAAGCCCTGGATAAATACAGTGTTCAAAAGAAGCAAATGGAACATTTTTATATAGAAAGTAACATTATTTTCAGATTGCTGAAGTTAGCTGGTTTTTCTCAACCTCAGTTTTCATTGCCAAAAGGCTCTTTTAATCTTGGGAGTTTTTTTCCAATTTGAAATGAACGTTCTATATGGGATTAAAAGCAAGCAAACAAGCTTGCTGAGAAAAACAAGACCTATCCCATTACCTCTCACGCTCTACCACAATAAAAAAAAAAAAAAAAGACACTTTGAGTGCCCTGTCTTTATTGCATTTACTTGTGAAGCTAAAAAACAAATAAAAATATAATTATGGTTGTACCTGAAGAAATATCACTAATTTCAATGTTGTAATACTTTGTATATAAAAATGTACACATTGACATTAGACATGCTAAGAATCTTAACTGTGGGTGTTCTTTACTTGGTTACTCTTTAAATCTAAATGAGTATGTGCTGCATGAAGTCCAAACAGTTTTTAAGTAAATTGTAAATTTCCTAATTGTATTTCCTTATTTAAAACAAACAAACAAACAAAAACAAACAACAAAAAAACCACCAACCACAAAAAAGGTGTTTTTCCATTTCACTATTGCTATGCAATAGTCATGCAAACCAGAAAGGGAAGTTCATGTGCTCAGGCAAAATAAAATGAGTTTCACAAGAACAGCCCCCCCCGCCAACTCAAACCAAATCCAAAACAAAATTCCACAGCTGAAACCCAAAACACAGCAAAACATGCCAGATGCAAAAGGTAATGCTTTAGGGGAAAGGAGGAAAAAAAAGAAAGAGAAAATTTACACAGCAATTCTAAAAATAGACTGNGAATCTTAACTGTGGGTGTTCTTTTCTTGGTTACTCTTTAAATCTAAATGAGTATGTGCTGCATGAAGTCCAAACAGTTTTTAATTGTAAATTTCCTAATTGTATTTCCTTATTTAAAACAAACAAACAAAAACAAACAGCAAAAAACCACCAACCACAAAAAAGGTGTTTTTCCATTTCACTATTGCTATGCAATAGTCATGCAAACCAGAAAGGGAAGTTCATGTGCTCAGGCAAAATAAAATGAGTTTCACAAGAACAGCCCCCCCCCGCCAACTCAAACCAAATCCAAAACAAAATTCCACAGCTGAAACCCAAAACACAGCAAAACATGCCAGATGCAAAAGGTAATGCTTTAGGGGAAAGGAGGAAAAAAAAGAAAGAGAAAATTTACACAGCAATTCTAAAAATAGACTGGGACTTCTCATTAAAAATAACCTTCAAAAAGTTAATGCTCATTATGAATATTTTCTTAATTGTTTTCCCGTTTTTCCTGGTAATTGTTCTGTTTAAAATAAGGCTTTTGTATTCTGGAAGCCAGTTTTCATTTTGTCCTTCATTTAGCTGTTCTTCCTTTTTGACCTCAGCCAGTATTTTGGACAGCTAATGACTTTGTGCAGTTCTGTGCTGACAGAGGCACTGTCCATTTTGAGAGATCCAATTTTTTCTAATGATCTTATCCTGTCAGTAAACCCTTCATATTTTATGACAGTGCTGTAAGCATGAAGGTGTATCCCATCTGCTTCTTACTCTGACCTTGTATTTCTGCAGATGTTTGCATTTAGGTGCCTTCTAACAACTTCTCATAGTTACTCACTTGAATATGTAGCTGCTTTGTCAGATGATTTTCCACTCTTAATTGATAAGATAGTTCTCTATAGGCTGTAAACTTCTGGGGGTTTTGATAGTGCAGTAAAGGAGGCGTGTTCAAGTAATACAACCCTAAAACATAATAGACAAAGTAAGCAGTAAGTAGCAACTGGAACAAGTAAGAAAATTTGTGTGAGGAATGACTCTGCAACTGCTTAACTATCTGTTTATTAGTCCAGCAAAAGGAAATGGGAAGAGGTTTGTAAGGGAAAAGCCAGGACAAAGGTGCAGGTTCTGTCTAAATTTTGGTAACTGGCTACTGCATACGTGTTGCCTCTTAGTGTTATGTGGTGTAATGAGAGAAGCATTACAGAAAATAACTGTATCACACATACTTTTCAGGTCTTTGCAATGAGTTACCCAGGCTATCCCCCAGCGGGTGGATATCCACCAGCTGCCCCAGGTAAGTTGTTCAGATGAAGTAAATGTTAAATGCAGTGATTGTCCTATGTGGAGTAGAAACATGGCATGGATGAAGAACAGGACTGCAGAGGGTTTCCTTGGCTCATCAAAGCTTTCTGTACTCCCTATGAAGTTCTGTTTTATCTGGGCTGAGGATTCTGAGTTGTCTAATATGTTTATTCTGCCATGTGTTCATATAGTGAGGTCCAGTTTCATTCATCTCAAAAGCACAGAGCATTAGGAGATGGTCTTAATTTGACCAAATCAAATAAATGACAGGGATCAGTGTCCAATCTACAGTGAGTCTTCAGGGTGGATGCTGAGACAAATGAGTGTGGGGAGAAATCATTCATACAGCTTAAAACCATATCCCCCAAAGAAATAGGAAATAATCCCCTTAATTCACTATTCTTAAGCAGGTGGTTGCATACAGAGGGGAGAGGGCTGTTTAAAAGGGTAGCAATTATAATAACATAAAGCTGATAAAATACTCAACCACTGATTGGTTATCAAGCTCAAACTTAGTGTTGTAAGGTAGAAGGAAAGGACTGGAGTCATGCAAGTATGGTGAAATGTGGAGTGTGGCAGGCTAGCTCAGGAAGAGGAAGTGGTGTACAGTGAGAAGCCAAACTAGCCAGGAGGATAAAGCCTATTTCTTAGCAGAGTATTCTGGCTTAAGTTAGACCATACTGCTGTGTGCAGACAGCCTTTGTGACTTGGGTGTCTGTGAATGTACTGTTGTGCTCTGTGGACATCTTTCAAATTAGCAAAGTAAGTGGAATTAATAATATCTTTCTACCAGACCCAGACACCTTTGTACTTTAGGTGCTCTCAAGTCAAAATATGGTGTTAACAATCTTGAGTGCTAACCTTTAAATAGGTTTACAGTTGTTTTAAGTGAGAAGTTACAGATTCAGTGATAACTAATGTGATTAGAAATACTTGGGGAGACTTCTCTTTTTATAGTAATTGCATTGCTACCCTGCATCTCTTTCAGTTGATTTTCCTAGTAGTGCTGAAAATTACTTTATATTAGAAATTTAAATAGTAAGAACTTTAAAAAGGCGTATTTTCTTGTTTGAGCACATATGTGTTTGATTTCAGGTAGCAATCCTTGGGGGGGTGCTGCCTATCCCCCTCCAATTGGTCTGGAAAATGTAGCTGGCTATGCCAACCAGTTCAACCCCAATCACATGGCTGGAATGGTAAGTTTGCTTTCATTCAGTGTATTTCACTGTGATGTCCTTAAGGGCAAAGTTGTGTTTCTGGCATTGCCACTGAGAGGTTTGTCACTTGAATTCTGTGCCTTTGTCTTACCTATTTAGGTGTTGAGCATTCAGTATTGCCTATTGAAGAAAATACTACAAGCTATTTCTTATTTTAGGAAAACAGAGCACTAGTTAAATGTTATTAACAGTCTAACTTCAAAAGTCGTGAACATAAAACTAACTTGGCATTTGCTGTGTAGAGGAATAGGGAGCTATTAATGCAGAGTATCCACTCTTAATATATTCTCAGGGACAAACACAGTCTGGATTTTGCCTATTACCTGGATTTTGACCAGTCAGAGTAAGGAGAAAAGCGGTCTAATTAGAGGTATCAATGGTTCATCCTTGAAAAGAATATGGGATCAACAGTCTCTTACAAACACTGATTTTTAGCAGATGGAAGTTAAAACCTTTTACTTTGACTGAAGAAAATGTAAACATTTCCAATGTGATCTTTTTTCATGGAGCAGAAGCGAGTGACACTTCTGACAACTTTAGTCGTCAGAAATCTGTTATGCTGTGTAACGAATGCAGTTTGTAGGCAGGTATTTGCATTATAGATGTCTTTCTGAGGCAGTGATTAAATGAAGTGATTTGGCAGCCAGCAGGCAAATTGAGCAACAAACTCTCTAGGGTGCACATAGCAATATCCACTACTTTCTGATAATGCTGCAGTCATCAAATGTCCCTTCTGGTTTCTCTCTAGAAGAGGGGGCTCAGTGGTAGGGTTTTGATGTGGAGTGGAGTATCTTCATTGCAGTTTGTGCAGAAGTCTTTCCAAATGTAGTCCAGGAACTCCTGCTGGTTGTAACCTACTAACACATCCTAAAACAGCCAAAGGTTGCTTAAAGTCCTTGCACACAGGTGCACCCTTGTGATCACACAAGGCAGCCATGGACAAAGAGGGATTATTTGGTGTAAAGTTTCAGGCAGGTTTTTCCATCCTGCTTGCTGTGTTTTTCAGATAAAGAGCTATCTGTCTGTGTTGCTGGGGAGGGAGACTGTATTGTATTAAGCATGTTACTGAAACTCAGCTGTTTGTACTCCTTCCTGTCTCATGCTTTATGGCTGTCATTGCAGGCCTCCAACCTGGCAGGGACCTTTGGAGGGCCAAATGTACCACAAGGCGCGTATCCTTCCACACCTGGGGGTTATCCACCAGCTC
Organism: Notiomystis cincta; assembly: GCA_013398075.1. Taxonomy (NCBI): domain Eukaryota; kingdom Metazoa; phylum Chordata; class Aves; order Passeriformes; family Notiomystidae; genus Notiomystis; species Notiomystis cincta. Next base: position 13,535 of record VZRX01001271.1, read on the forward strand.
CTCCAGGCGGCTTTGGGCAGGCTCCCCCGGGACAGCAGCCGTCGTACGGAGGGTATGCTCCGCCTGGCGGAAATCCTCCCTCAGCAATGCCGCCTTTCCCAGCCTACGGGGGCAGCCCTGTGCCAGGCCAGCCCACACCACCGCCTGGTCAGCAGCCTATGAACTATCCAGGATTTCCAGCAACTCACCCAGGGCAGCAGCCCATGCCAAATTATCCAACAGGTCCAGCTGGGAACCCATCTATGCCCTCTTACTCAGGAACTACAGGGCCTGCAGTCAGTCCTGTAACAGTAAGAGCATTCACTGCTTTTCTTTTGAGGTGTGACTGTATATATGTTCCTCTACATTTCCTTTGTGTATATTAGTGTAAACCGATCATAAAATTGTCAAGAAAGTTAGAAAAAGAAGTTCGAGTGAAGAGAGAGATGGAACCTTTTCAAATGCAAGCAGAAAAGGCTCATATGTCTTGAAACAAATGATGTTTTACCATGATATCCAAGAAAAAAGATTTGACATGAATTCACATTAATGAGTCTTGCCTTTCCTAACTTTAGCAGGTATTGCCAGTCATATATACAGTATCATCAAACGTTAATTAATTGGAAAGAAGATTTAATGTCAGCAAACATTCTTGATCTTGCATTTTCCTGTAATGTGTGTCTGGAAATTAACAAATTGCGTAAGGCAGTGTTGGTTTGAGTTTTCTCTATCACTTTTCTCTCAGAAAGAAAACTGGTAGCAGTGATCATCTATCCTAAGTAGTAAAGCACAGTGCTTTACTCTTTAACACTAATAGTGTTTAACACTATTGATCTCTTTTTAGCTTGGAAACCGAGGTACAATCACTGATGCACCAGGTTTTGACCCTCTGAAGGATGCAGAAGTCTTAAGGAAGGCCATGAAGGGATTCGGTGAGCAGCCTGAGGATTTACATTTCAGTTAAAAGCAGAATTGCATCTCAGTTCAGCAGTGATCTTTTCCTATTGCTATGTCTGTACTGAGTGGGATAGTTGACATATGATTGTCCGTGGTTATCAGAAGTATTACTGGAGGTTCATGTAGGCATAAACACCATCATGACTTTGGTTTAGGTTTTCTTTGTATTCTTACTGTGTTTGTGACTGGGAGTAGAGCTTCAGGTTCTGTGGTTGTACACAAGAGTAGGTACTGTAGATGAATTGGAGGCATTCATGTCCTTCTGCTGGGTTTTAGGACAGGTTGAAATAGAGACAGGAAGCTGAATCCTCTCTGAGGTGCTGCTCATTCTGTGGTGTCTGTGTGTACAGGAACGGATGAGCAGGCCATCATCGATTGTCTTGGAAGTCGTTCAAACAAGCAACGGCAGCAGATAATCCTGTCCTTCAAAACAGCTTATGGGAAGGTAAATGCATCGTGAGAACAGAAGGAAGAAGAAATAAGAACCTACGTCCCTTCAGTGGCAGTCAGAAGACTTAGTGGTGGGAAAGAAAGATTGGAAGGTGCTTTAGGGGAAGATGGTTCTTAAGTCATAGCCAGTTGAAAGTTCTACTTTTTACCCACACTTGACTTATTCATACAGTGTTGCAGATGAAACATGTAAAGAAACATTTCTCTGTTAAATGGTTACTTTGACTCTTTGATCTGTGCAGTCTATTTAATTGGACCTTAATGACATCATTGTACACATTCCTTTATGCTGGTTTTAGTGTTAAGTGAAATAGCTTTACTTCAAACATTCGTTAGTGGTGCTTATGCATAAAGAATTCTAAGTAAAATGTGTATTTTTGGTGCTTGCTTTTGTCAAGTTTGGTCTTTATACATTTTTTCTTGTTAGGACTTGATCAAGGATCTCAAGTCTGAGCTATCAGGTAACTTTGAGAGGACAATCTTGGCAATGATGAAGACACCTGTCATGTTTGATGCTTATGAAATCAAGGAAGCTATAAAGGTTTGTGTAGAAGATACAAATTTATAAGATTGAGGAAATGGTTGTGCTGATAAAATAGTTGGTTGCCATTTAAAAGTTTGGGATTACTTGCCTTGATTTACTGCTATACAAGGTTTTATTCTGAATTTTTTCCTATAAAATTTTATTACATTTCTTTTATACTAGGTTGTAGAAATAAGACAGGAATCTGAAATGATTCTCCTTTGCTTGTTTTAGGGTGTTGGCACAGATGAAAATTGTCTCATTGAGATCTTAGCTTCCCGCAGTAATGAGCATATTCAGGAACTCAACAGGGTCTATAAAGCAGGTTAGATCTGTTGCATCAAAATTTTCTTCCTTTTCTTACTTAATCACTGATTGATAGTATGAATTTAGGAAATGAGCAGAGTTGTATGATGATTCACACCTGTGTCCCTTTTCCAGAATTTAAGAAAACTCTGGAGGAAGCAATAAAAAGTGACACGTCTGGACACTTTCAGAGGCTTCTAATTTCACTTGCTCAGGTACTTGCCTGCTGGGATTTTGGAATTTGTTTGTTGTGTGTTTGTAGGTGGTGTGAACTTTTTTTTTTTGGTTGATTTTGTTTGGGTTTTTTAATTTAAAAAAAAGCAGCCCATCAAAGCCCATTAGTAACAATTCTGGATATTCTAATTCTTTCAGGGAAACAGAGATGAAAGTACAAATGTTGACATGTCTGTCGTCCAAAGAGATGTACAGGTCAGTAGAAATGCTTCATCATTTCTAAGTATAGTCAACTCAATATACTGAAATTTGACTGTGGGGATTCTGCTTACTGTTAATTTTGGACACCTTTTAACTTCCTCTGATGCAGTGCTTATGTTTCAGTGGATGGAAGTGATAGGAAAAGCTGTGACAAAGCATCAGAGCCATGTGGGTGCAATGCAGAGATGAAGTTCTTGGGAATACAGTCCATAGGATATTTTACCTCTTCTTCTGTCAGGTCTTTGGCTTTTCCAAGCATTGGATTGTGCTGCTTACTACAGAAATTGTCCAAAGAGATTTGAGATGATGTGTGTGTGTGGATTAAATTTTAATCTTTTCAACACCTGCATTAGCCTTTGTGTGTTGTTCAAGTCTGGACTTTTGCAGCAAATAAGGCACTTGGACTTAGTAATGCTTGTCCCATTTCTTTTTCTCTATGTTCCATTTCATCACTCAGGGAAAACCCTGGGTCGTTTTAGCATACTAGTGTCATTTAAATAGTAATTTAATTAGCTTTCTGTATAGTACACCTTAGCTGATACACAGGAACATCCCAGAACATACTTGGAAGTGTAGAAAAAAAAGCTAGATGTAAGGACTCTTAGGAAGAACAATTTTCAGGTGCTTTTTGAACAGTGTCCCCTCCTTCAGTATTTTAGAGGTCTTGTTTTTGAGCACTTATGCATCAACAGGCTAGGAAGACTGCAAGCATAGCATATTACAGCAAGGTTAAAACTAGTTGTTATTTATTGCTTGCTCCTGTTTCCCAGTAAAACATAGGCTAAGAAATAAGTATAAAAGGAGGAGAGGCTGTAAGGAAGCAAATCTGTAACTCAGCTGTTCAGCCTGACTAGTTTTCTGAGTAATGAAGTGTGAATCCCTTCTGTGCTTAGGAGTTGTATGCAGCTGGAGAGAACCGCCTAGGAACTGATGAATCCAAATTCAATGCCATTCTGTGTGCAAGAAGCAGGGCCCACCTTAGGGCAGGTAATGTAAACAGTAACTTGATTCTGGTTGTGTGTAATGATAAAAATGTACAGCACTGCTCTGTGCCTGAATTTCCTCCATCTGTAAAAGGAGACAAATGAGAGGTCAATGAAAAGCAGGGTGAATTCTGCTGAGGAAAAGGAGGAGTGACCTTTCTTAAATATCAGAGCAGCTAGAGGTCATACTTCTTCAAAGGATCCTCCGATTAAAGAATTGAAAAACTAGAGTTGTTTCAGACTTGCATACTTGTGTGTGCAAGACACTTGCAGTCCTTCCCCTTTTACTTTCTAATGTAAGGTGCTACATCAGTCTGTTGTGGTGGAAATGTTTTAGTAACTACATAAAACTTTTACAATGTGCTATTGGGGTGTGAGGTACTTATATGGAGGAAAGGGCTGTGTATAAGAACCTGAATATTTTCTTCCTAATTTTATTGAGACTCAAAGCTTTCCTAAAAGAATTGCCACTCTTTCTCTTACAGTGCTTTCTTTAATGAAAAGCCCTTTAATGGAAAGGACAGATCTAGATAAGCCAGAAAAGAGCACGATAACATGTAAATGATTAACAACACAGTGTTAGTCCTTGAGGTGTTGAGACTAGTGTGAGTACACTGTAGTATCCAGCTGAGAAGTGCCATTGAAATGAAGCCATCCAGCATGTTCCAGCACCACCTTTTTTTGCTGAGCTGACTCTTGAAATCTGTCTTTTCCTTTAACAGTCTTCAGTGAGTACCAGAGGATGTGTAACCGGGACATTGAAAACAGCATCTGCCGTGAAATGTCTGGAGACCTGGAAAAGGGCATGCTGGCAGTAGGTATGTGCCACCTTAGTGAGTTCACTCCTGCTGTTCTGCTACAGCTGGCTCAGATGGTGCTAAGGATGTTCTTACTAGTAGTAATCCAGTTTTCTGCTTTTTATGTTGAGCTTTCTGTGAAGTCATTTGTGATCAGTGAAGTGGGGTACTTAATTCACCTCAAAATGATAGATGAAGCTTTTTTATTTCAGGCAACTGCAGAATTTAAATTTCAAATGTTAAAATGGGGAGAGAATTTTTAACAGTAATTGACACTGTTTCAAGAAGTGAAGGCAACTTGTACCAACTGCTGAGTCAGTGAGAATGGAGTATTTGGGACAATTTTGGAAATCCAGCAAAATACAGGCATTAACCCTCTAATTAGTTACCTCTATTTAGTAGGAAAAAAACCTTAAATTTGATTGCAAAGGGGTTATTTTTTCCACATTTCCTGTGGCTGCAATTTTGTTAAATCTTTGTTTTTAATTGCCCCCAGTACTTCTGAGGAGTGAAAACTCTTACCTCAGGTCTACTGTTGTCTCTTCAGAGGCAGTCATTCATTTTCATGAGGTTGGGACAAGGCTTCAAGTTCCTGTGCAGTAATTTTATTTTAAATGCTTTATTATAGATATAATTGTGAACCATTTCCTGTCTTTGTCTGCACATCTCCATATTTTTTCTGTTTATTACTGTAAATATACTGCAGTATCTAGAGCTCCTGCTTTAAAAGTGTAAAAAAACCCCTCAAACAACCACATACACAAACCCCCAAAAAACTCCCACCAAAATAAGAAAAATGAACTTTGCATCACATGGAAATGAGATAGGGGAGGATATTTGGTTCAACCACAACAGATTTTTGCATTGAAGTTTGTAACAAAGTCTTGCAAAATGAAGATTAATTTTAAAAGCCTCATTTTTTCACTCATAGTTCACACTATGTCATGTGCATAGTGAACTATGTAACTACTGTTTTTATTCTACTTGGCCACACTCTCATTGTACTGATTTTTTTCAATGACCCAAACTGCATCTAGCTCATGGTGTCTGATTTGTTTGCAGACCTTTTCCAGGATTCAGATTTTGTTACCTAAGAAAGTATTCTTAGGAAACCAAGAGATATTTCCCAGTGTTTGCAGAAAAAGATTGCCTTGGTAAAGAAACTGCTCAGAGTTTAGAAGCCATTTGACTTCATGGAGCTTTTTAGTGACTTGACAGGTCTCCATGTAGATCCAGATTCAAAACTGATACTGTAGCTTGCAAACAAGTCAAAAGCCTTTTGAGCAAGGCTTGTCATTAATATTCACTGAATAACTCCCTTTATTAAAAAGATTCTGTGAGGTTTTTTATTTATATGTATATACATACACCTGTACCTATATCAGTCAATGATACTAATGTCATTTGTTCTGTGAACCTTATTTGCAGGAAAAAAGGGTTTTCTAATTGAAAATATTTAATTTTGCTTTCTTTAAAGCTTTCTGGACTGTACAAATGGTAACTTACAACAACATCTTAAAACATCTTAGAATGCAAGTGTGTTGTGTTAGCCAAATACAGTGATAGAGAAACATGCATTTCATTTTGTCATTTGTTTTTGAATAGTATTGTACATATCATTGACAGTTGTGTGGTGAACTGCTCTCTCTCATCTACATTTTCCTACTCAGAAAAGTACTTCTTCCTATACAGAATGTGTGTTGCTATGAAAAACACCTCTAGGTGTACACCTTTGGTTCTTATGTGATTGATTTTGATACCTTACTGTGGTATTAAATGTCAAGTGTGGTCAGTTTGCTCTGTAGTTTGCCACAGTTTGCATGATTCTTTACTTGTAGCAACATTGTTCAATATATAGATTTTAATTCTGATAAGTGATGGAGGATTCTTTCATTACCCTGATTAACATGACAGTAATTTGATTTAGATTTTGCTCTTTCAGCTTTCTAATGAACTGTGCTAATTAGATATAACATCCAGTCATTACTAAATGAGCATGTTAAAAATTTTTCAGTAGTTCTGATGAACTTTGTGGCTAAAGTAAGGCTTTAAAGTAAGGATTGTGATGACTCACCCTTAAGGATAAGGAACCACCTAAGATCCTCTGCTATCATAGGTGGTTTCACAATTTGCCATACCTTGCAGATGCACGGCCTAAAAATTTGGAATTAAGAAGCCAGGAACACCACTACCTTATGTGTTCTTCAAGTCTTCTGCCCCCTCCCCTTCCCCTTTTCCCTTCATAAACAAGAATCTGGTCATTAGCGTTCAGAGGTTCATTATGGCTGCTTCACACTGGGTGGTTGCTAGTGACAGAAATGGTTGCTTTGAGCCATGCAGTGTAGGTTCTTTAACTGTACTGCAGCTACTGTTTGGGTTAAAAATAATTTCAGTGACTAATGGAAGGAGTGGAAGCTGCATTGTATCAAGTGTATGTTTATGTAAAGTTAAAGCATGTGACTGTGTAGGATAAACTCAAAACGTTATTGAGTTCTAACTGAGAAGGAATGCCTGATTTCTATAATACTGTTCCTTTTTGCAGTTAAGTGTCTCAAGAACACACCAGCTTTCTTTGCAGAGAGATTACATAAAGCAATGAAGGTAGGTGTCTCTGATAAGTGACATAAACTTACAGTGTGGGGTTTTTTTACATGCTAGTACAGCTCTTGGGAAGGAGCTGTTCAGCTGGAGGGATTACATTTTTCAGTGGGCAGATGACTAACAGGATGCAGTCATTATTATGAAAGGCTGGAAAATCTAGCTAATTTGAACCAACTTAACAGAATGATGAATACAACCATACATAAACCAAAAGTCTTCACTTGGTGAAACACAAATATGCTTAAAACTCCTTGAAATTGATACCTTTAAAGTAGGGAATTCTAGCAGAAATAAATAAGTAGATCATTAAACTCACTAAGTTTTCCTGACTTCTTTTACCTCTGTCAATCCCTCTATTTTTTTTTTTTGAGCTATTCTTGTGCAGAGCAATTAGTGTCCTACCACTAAATTTAATTTATTAAAGCATGATAGACCAAATTCTCTTAAAGCTTGTCAAAGTCAGTGGGGTTATGCTGGTAAACTGGCATTTTATTTTTCTCCTGGTGCTGTATCAGTGACTTTTGAGTACATTCTACTGCTGCTGTGTTTGTTTCAGGGAGCAGGAACAAAGGACAGGACTCTGATCCGGATCATGGTGTCGCGCAGCGAGGTTGACCTGCTGGACGTGCGTGCGGAGTACAAGCGGATGTACGGCAGATCTCTCTACTCAGATATCACTGTAAGACCTGCAGAGCTTACCTTCCCTGCCTTGACACCCTGGCAGAGCACTGATGCTTGTGCTGAACACCTCTTACCTGCCCTGAGTGTAGCTGGCTGTGTTGGGTTGCTGCATTTACCAGGAGTGTGGAGGTTGAGAGCCAGAGGATTGAGAGCACTTGGGTTTGTAGATGAACTAGAGATGGCAGAGGAAGCTAACAGGCAAGGAAGGAAAGGGAAATTGGTCCAGAGGGGTTTCAGAGACCCCTCTATCCCAATCTCTTTATATGATCTTGTGGGAACCACTCAGTCCTGCAGTTGAGTAACAGTGGTGCTCTGCTTCATTTGTGTGTTGGAAGAATAGAAAGCTTCTAAAAATCTTCTTAAGGATTGCCTTTTCCTTCTCTTGAAAGTACAAGATTCTGCAAATAGACTAAACTTCAGGTTCTTTAGCAGTTGATTTACTCTCCTGTAGCTATTAAGAGCTGTAGCAAAGGCCAAGAGGATGCCTGGCCAATGGTAGGGTAACAAGATCTGGAGGAGAGTGAGTGGTGCCACTTTCATTTACCTTGTAATGGGGGTGCCAAACCTGTTCAGTCCCTGTTTTTTCCTGCTGCTGTGGACACTGAGGGATTTGAACTTGGTGGTGTTTGGAAAGAATACTGTAGAGATTCTGAAGGGATAGCATATGCCAGATGTTTCTTCTGCAGTAGTTGCATGCCCTGTAACCACCAATGCATGAGTAAAAAGCAGTGAGACATTGATGTAAAAGCTCTGTATTGCTTCCTCCTCCCTGTTCCCCTTTTGATCTGGCATTAAAATTTGTCATTCAGAAGCAGAACAGGCCATACCTATTTAATGGACTGAACTTGGTCAAAACTTGGCTTCAGTAAAGAGGGGCTGTGCATGTGTGGTTTGGTGTATGTAAACTCTGCTGCTTATTTCTGTAAAAGTAGAGCCAAAAATGTCCCTGGAAAGAAATTTCTTAGTTCTTCAGCAGTGCTTCATCTCTTTTAGTTGTTCTTCAACTTTTCTTTTTCTGGGTTCCTTTTCAGGGTGATACTTCAGGAGACTACCGGAAAATCCTGCTCAAGTTGTGTGGTGGAAATGACTAAATGGAGCATTGAGCTTTTCTTTAAAAAGCTGCTATTTTCATGTACTTGCTGCAAAGTATCTTATTTTTCCTCCATAAGTAAATATGTAATGACCTGTTTCTTCTAAAGCAATTGCATCTTAAAAGATAATACTGCATATATCTTCAGTTCAGAAGTAGTAGGTAATAAAAGCCAAGCCCTCCCAAAATACCAAGCTTATGTGCCATCTGCTAAGGATTCTGTATAGCACCCTCAGCAATCCATGAATGGCAGGTCATTATTTCTTTTCTGCTTATATCATGCTGAAATAATGTTTGTTTTATGAAACAAAAAAATCACAGTTGTATGATTTAAGGTGTTTTGTATAAACCTTGAGTGCCATTTTAATGCAAGTTTTATATCTATTGTATGCACAGTTAGTTTCAGGCTAGCTCACTTCCTGATATGTGGAGATAGCAGCTCGAGATTTTGTGTCTAGTTAAGACTGTTTTGAAGAAGTTTTGTGAAGTTCTGTTTTTTACCTTGATTCTTTTCAAGGAAGATGTGTTCCACATTTCATTCTTGCTAAGGCAAACTGTCTCAAGGCAGTAGTAATGTTGACAGTAGTAAAGATTCTGTCATTAATGTTTAAAGGTTTTGGATTGTGCCTTAAACACATGTATGTGTTATATAATAAGAAGATATTATGAAATTAAAGCTGTCTAAGTATTTGCAGACTGTGTTTGTTTTTTGGTGTTCATATTGATGTATGTGAGTGATGACTCAGTTTATATAACTCAGTTTTTCCACAGAAGTTCTCTTCCACGGGATTATTCAAAAATTGTTGTGTTGATAAGAGTTTGGGAGTTGTGTGCTGTTGAGCAATTGTCTGTACATTATATGTGTAATCTGTAGTTATTGCTCATTATTTTCATTTTGCATGTTGTAATTTTCTCTTACTCTCGGAACTCTGAATTTTTATTCCCTGCTGGCATGGATGACATCTCTTCAGCTTGTTCTCAAAATAAAAACACATCCAGGTAAAAAGTACAAAGCAGGGGAAAGGTTTTCTAACTAGGTCAGTGAAAATGCACTGCTGGTTGAAGTAACTCCCCTTCCTTCACATGCATGTAAGCGTGCTCCCTCTGTTGTGTAAGGGCAGGCAGGTCCTTTGTCCTACAGGTTGTATAGCCATTTGTCTTGAAAGAAAGTGGCAATGTCCTGGATTTAATTCTGGCTTGTGTTATCACCATGGCAAGGGAGAGGAGTGTAAAGAGTACAGAATATGGTAGTGTGTGTCCAAATTATGGATTCTGACTGGGCCTTGCTGTCAGGACTACTGTTTTTGTCTATGGCAGCAGTGTGCCCTGTGTCCAAAGGGAGACCATACACTCATTTCTGTCTGACAGTCTGAGCATGTCTTGAGAGGAATTTGCAGCTGCAAGTCTATGTTGGCTGAAACCAATAGCAAGAGTTCACTTCAATAGCAAGGGGAGGAGGAAGGTTTTGAATTGAGAGACATTTGGTAGGTGTGCTTTAGTCCTGGACAGCACCTGTTCTTGTTTTTGTGATGACAGTGCTGTATTTGAAAGGCATTTTTAATACAGTAGGGCTGCTGAAAGATTTAGAATGCAGAGTTTGAAACAGTGTCTAAAAGCAAGTACCTTTTTATTATAAAGCACAGCAACACAGAAGGCAAACTACAGCTGAGGATTGCTCACCCTGCACAAATTCTGGAAACACAAGCTGATTAAATGATCAGAAGTGCAACTGTTTATGACACCCACACTGTTATATTCAGCTGTCTTCTGTCTTCACAGTGCTCAGCTGGTATCTGTATAGAGAAGAGCTGATGTAATTATTTTTGATTATGAAATCAGGATCAATCTTTGTGGATAAATCTCATTCAAAACCTGAGTCTTGCTATTCTAAAGTGGGGAATTGTCACTCTGATTCATAAAATCATAGAGGAAGGTCCAATCTGTAATTCTTGAGCAATTTGGCAGTTGTTGCAAGATCCATCTGAGTAGTACTTGCTATAGGTGTGCTGTAAATTTTATAAATGGGCTTAAATGGTTTTAAATTCACTGCAATGATTTACTGGAATACTTTTCACTTTTACTGGAATCCCCCCTTACATTACAGAGTAACTTAATTGTTATTGGGAGTAACTTAATTGTTAACCTATTAACTGCCCCTCACAGAAAACTATAAACTTCAATGGATAACAAAGTTGGTGAGGACATTATCAGTCAAGGTGACCAGATACATACAGCCAACTGCAAGATCCAAAAACCAGCATGAACTCTATTGCTGTCTACTTCAAGCCCACTTCCATCATGTAAGTGCACTGTAAGTGTGCCTTAAATGAACAAACAGCCCAGCACTGATAAAACTGACTTCTTAACATGTCTGTGGGTGCTTATATCTGTCCACAAGTGATTTATTTTCCACCAGGAGTTTCTCACCTTGCTAAATGTACTGTTGATATTTAGACAGAGAATGAAGAGCATAGAGCATTATAAGAAAGTGAGTAGAATAAGTGGTCCCATCCAACTAATTTCTGTTGTGATTGAATTTATTGCAAAAATGTTTATCCAGGAACATGTTTATGTGAGGGGCTTACATGTCAAAGTTGGATTTAGGATATCAAAATGGCAATATGTCCAAATTTTTAAAATTTTTATTGCCCTCCCTTATTTTGTCACACATGAAGCTGAAGAATCACGGGATCCTAAATCTGAAAGGGACCTTGAGAGAGCTTCATCTGCCCTGCCATTCTAAGGTGTGTTGGGCTTTTTTAGCATTTCTGGTGCTGGGGAAATTGCAGTCGTATCATTTCAGTGGTTCACTGTTCTTAGAAGAAAACTTTGTGTTGTGTTTTGCTTGAGTCTTTCTTGCTGCATATTCCTTGGTTTATTCACATTGGTAGCTTTCACCTTTGTGGCAGTTGTGCATTTTGGTGGGCTACTTCAATCTTTCTTAGACTAAACATCCTCAATTTAACCACCTTTCTCTGTAGCTCATTTATTTAGCTCCTTGGTTGGGTTTTTGTTTGGTTGGTGGTGGTGTTCTCCACACACACGCACCCCTTTTCTCCCGGCCCTCTCTTTAGTGGTTGTTGAAACCTGATTTTCCAAACTGGACCTGAGGCCTTAGCTACCCTGAATTGAATGAAGGAATTAGTTCACATCTTGGGGGAGAAAATACAGCATATTTGGTAATAACATATGTTATTATATAACTTAGGTTATACCTGACCAGATACTGACCATCAAAAATGTCTGTAAGTGGAGTTCCTGGAATGGTGGGGATATTCGATGTTGTCTCACTGATGATGTTGAGGAGCGATTTGACCTCTGATTCTAGGTGTTCCACTGTTTTTATGACTTTCTAATGGAAACAAGGGAGACAAATGGAGAAAGGAGGTAGTCAAAAGGTCAAGTGGAAGGAATTGCACCAGATGTGTTTGCAGAAATGCAAACCTCGTGTCCTCTAATTCTGACAGCTGATTTTGTCTATATTGCGCATTGCAGGTTTAAACATTTCTTGTGTTCTGCTGGCCTCTAGTGGCACCAAGTATTTGCACTTTGTTTTGTAAGAGTTACATTACAGCACCCGTGTATAAAGAATAATTTGACTTCTTGGAGGGAGCTGTGCAGTAATTTGTTTTAAATTCCTTCTCATTCCTGAGCCACCATTATATGCCATAAAATAATCTGCAGAAGAGAGGTAGTGTTGCCATTCGAGAAGTGCAGCATGGAGTTTGGAACTACCCAGCTCAGAATAGTCAACAGGTATCTTGTGAGTGCTTAAGACACCAGGGGAAAAAATTGAAACTTTGCAGCTTTCCTAGAATCCCAGTCATAGAGCTCATTTAGCTCTTAAGTGTCAGCAAGGCTGAGCAGAACCTCATCTGTCAGTCTTGGAGTCACCTGCAGAACTCACATTTACCGATAAGTCAATGTGAAACTCTACAAATACTGATTCTGAGATTTTTAGATGAAAGGCATAGTTAAAAACATTCTAGAAAAGGCTGATATATAATAAATAAATTGTTGATCAGTTTTTTGGAATTCATTGAGATTATATATTTCTGTTGATATTGGATAGTTACGTACTATGACATCTGAAAAAAGTAGTCCAACCTTGACTAGAATGAAGTTAAGAAGGGACACTGTCTAGAAACATTCTGTTTCTTTGGTCAAGGATAGGACAGAGGTCTGGTAAGGTTCAGGGGCCAGCACAGTAAGATATTGCTCTTACCTCTTCAATAATATCTAAGCGTTCGTGGATCATATGTTCATTACACCAGCTTTCTCTTTCCAAATCTCCAGGTACCATCCTGACAGGATCTGCAGCAGCTGGAAAAACAGACACAGATAATTAGCAGGAGGTTAATAGCAGTCTGCCTTTCTAATGTCTGAAGTGATATTTTGCGTGCTACACAGGATTGTTTATGAACCAAATGCAGGAATTGAACCTCTTTTCCGATAACTACAGCTATGCCTCTGTGCTGTGAATGTCTCCTTGCCTGCACACATTGTGTTGGGTGGACCAAGGTGTTTTCTCTTGCCACAGGTGTTTGTTTTGTTCATGTGTGTGCTTGTTTTACACAGTCTATTTTTCCTACCTGTGTAGGGTAAGTTTATGGGCTGTAGCTGTGTTTCAAGTGTAAAACCTCACTGTTGGGGAGATCTGCCTTACACAACAGCCCCCCCTTAGACTTTTTTCAGAAGCAGCTGGTACGATAAAGCTTTGAAGAGTGGCTGAGTTTGCCCACTTTCCAAATGGATGCTGATAAGGGCTGATGATTGCTGTGTGCCAGGAAGTTGTCTGATAGTCTGACTTTACAATGGGAAGGGTAACAATAAAAGTGTGTACAGCTGATGTTGTTTGCTAACTCGTTTATGGTGCTATATACAAAGGCACATATCTCTGTCGATTACCTGTGTTTATCTCTCAGTACTCATGAGCTCCTGCTCTTTGAACTTTTCAGTCTGCTGGCTGTTCTCCATGAAAGGCCAGTAGCTGCTGGTGTCCATGCTTTAGTGGAGCCTATTTCCTTTTCATACTTTCTGTGCAGCATTCAGTAGCATTTAAATTTTAACACATGTGTGGAGAATTGTAGCAGAATACTTTAAACTGTGCTGAAGTAATAATGTATCTTGCTGCGTGTAAAGTTAGGTTTTGCTCTTGTTTGATGCTTGAAGCAGCTATGACAATGAGGAGGCAGCACTAACTCATTCTGTCATTGTTTGATTGTAACAAGACAAAACTGAGCTCGTGTTATAATGAACACTAGGACACAAGAGAGCAGTAACTAGTTCTGTCTTCAGTACTGCTGTACCAGAGCAGTGGTTTGGAACTACTGCAGTGCTTCATCCCAAGCCTGTGCCAAGATCTGGAGTGTAGGTGTCAGGTGATGGCAAACACGTGTCAGTAAGGATGATTGCAGTTTGGGAGGATGAGAGATGTACTCTGAGTTGGAATGGCATCCTTGGAATTGTGGGGTGGAGGATGGAGAGGAGGAGGGATTACAATGTGACCTGACTTACTGGGCATTATTTAGAAATTGGTTTGGCAGAGATTTGGGTTGGGGTTTTTTTAGTGCATTCACCAGAAGGTGGTGCTGTTAGGACAGAATCCCGAAGAGTTCGTTTACCTGTTTACAGGAGAGTGCTGAAACACAGCAGGTATTTCAACACTAGCTGCTTTGCTGTTGCCCTTTTTTTCCTCTTTGCTGCTAGTGGTGGTGGTCTTAGTGGTCAAGTGAACCATGCTATTCCTCAAAATTTTTGCTTCTTTACATGCTTTTTTCCATCATGACTGGAACAATGTGGAGATACTGAAATTGTGCTGGCTGGGTCTCTAGACAGGTGTGTGTAGGTGGGGAGATGTGTGCCATGATAGGTATGTACAGCCAATGTAAGGTTGTGAATTTATCAAAGCACTGCACAGCTTTGTGTGCATCTAGAGGATGAGGTAAAGAGGGTGCTGTGAGATGCAGGAGTCAGTAGCTTTTGGTTCCTTGAGATGGTGAGTTCCTCTCTCCTCTCTCCTCTCTCCTCTCTCCTCTCTCCTCTCACAGGAGGAGACAGCTTTACACCACTCCAAGCCCATTGCTGCATTGTCAGCTGTCATGAGTATTCTGAAGGAGGACAGTGTGTCTCATCCTGGTTTGACAGGGCTGTAAGATGTCACTCTGAACCACAGAACTACTGCAGTGCCTAAAAAAATTGGCAAAGAGGCCAAGCCTAAGTGTCTCAGGAAGCACCTAACAGCTGATGTTAGCAAGGCTAAGGGTTAGTATAAGCCACAATATGTTTAGTTGTAGACCTCACAATATGGAATGGCTAAGGGTTTCTGAGCTAGCAGAAACCCTCTCAGGACCTTCACTCCAGAATAGAGCTGCTCAGGCTCTGGTGATTGCCCCTTCACCACCAGAACAAGGTACTTCAGGTGGGTGGTTGCTGCTGCTGGCAGGGCAGCCAGTGCTTTGTCAGTGTAGATTCCTTCTTTTTTCTGAGTCCTGGCTTGAGGCTTTGGCTGCCCAAAACACTCATTGTTATTTTGTTGTCTGGCTTTAGCTCTTAAGCCACAGCTTTATCTCTGGGATGGGCTGTTCACAGGACACATCCGGTCCCTTGTAAATATGGCACATATGTGGGTCACTATGGTCAGGCAGTTCACACAAAGCAGTCATTTCCATGTGCTCAGAGAGAGCACGTGGAATGTTGCTTATGAGCACTGCCCTTCTCTGTATTGCAGCTGGTGAAAAAAAGAGACACAGTCTGCCTTTGGCACTGACCTTACTCCAGCAGCATCTCTACTTCATGTAATAATAACAGTCACTGTGTAAAGGAAGTGAAGAGTGGAAGGCTGCAAACTGTGTAAGCAAGAGACTAATGGCCTTTAGGATACTTCCAGGTACTTGCTTTCTGAAGGTACTGAAGAAACATTTTAACATTTTTTAAATGTAAATTGGAATTTTATCTTGTGTATGTTTCAAAGCACATGCTTTGAAAATAAATTAAATAAATACAGAAAACTTTGGTAGTAAGTTTTGAAGCTAACCACTTTTAAAAGTGAAATGTTCTTTGTATACCATATAAATTACATATTTAAAATGTGTGGGTGTTTGCAACTTCTGACAGCTCAGGCAAGTGTGTAGGAGGCATATTTCAATGTCTTAAATCTCTCATTTGAAACTTAATAGATTATTTCATGCAGACACTTGTAACATTTCAGTCTGGCAGGGAGAACATTACCTTTCAGTTAATGTCCCATCTGCAAATTTCCACCTGATGTTTCTTGCAAGTGAGATGCTTAGTTAAGTGCTTGAAATCCCATTCTATTTGATATATAGGGTGGTTATTTTCCATCAAGAACCAGAACTTTCATGTTCAAGATAAGAAAATGACTCATGGCTTTTCTCATCTGATTAAGTCCTCTGTGCTATATTGATGGTGCCCATAAATCTGGGTAGTTCTAACCACTCTGGGCTGTGATGCAGTCAGACACCAGCAGGGAAATGGAGCATCTCTAACTGGTTGCTAATAAGGATCTGTTTAATAGAAGAACATGTTTAAAGTTTGAAAGAAGTAGCATGATGAAGAAAGAGTAAGATCTGTGTATCATGGTCAGCCTGTACAAAACTTGATCCTATAGCAAGGGAGAGAAAGAGCATTGAAGTAAGAATCAAAACAGCCTTACTAAACAGGTTAAGAGCAGGGGCCTTAGATTAAGAATATCTCTCAGTTAAACTCTTCTGCCTCCTGGACATTTGATATATTCCCCCAACCCTGCAAGATGTTGCTTCTCTGTGCTCCCTGAAGAAGTTCCTTCTAGGACTGTCAGGGTTCTGTCTATCCAGGTGCTGTTAAATGGTTCATTTTGATCACCCAAGTAGTTGCTGATGGTAAGCATCAGAATAAACCTGAGCAACTGCCTCTTTGCTGTCATTTTCTGCTGTTACTGGGACTGACAGAACTGAAGTATGTGACCACACAGATCTGGTAGGTCTTTTTAAGTATCCTTCTGATGACACATTGCTGGTCCAAGTGAAGTTACAGGCTTGATCTAGAAATTGCTGGGTTGGGTTCTTTGGTTTGCATTACAGAGAAGGTCAAGGTGAGTGACCACAGTGTTCCCCATTGGTCTTACAACCTGTAAAATTCCTTTTGCCTCATTCTATGATCAGTATGGTTTTGAAAGTTGACTGCAAGTTCTAGTTTGTGCTCGGTAGGGTGGGAGGGGTAAAACAAAGCAGGCCACAAGCCAAGTGAAAAACATGTGAGATTCAAACAGGAACCAGATGGCAAATAAGGAAGCCTGAAAACATGTGATAGAGCAAGGGGAATAAAGGAGAACATGTCTAACTCTTCAAGAAAACATGCTGTGCTGTTTGTTTTTGTTTGCACTGCCTGAGGTTTAGCACTATCACTTTATCACTGGAGCATATAGCATAAGATGGCCACATAGCCTTGGATGAGAAAAGGAATGGCAGTAGTAGCAATTTATGTTCCAACAGGAAAGAGGTTGTGAGCTGGAGGATCAAGTTCAAATGATGAATCCACTAACCAGTTTGGGAGCAATTCAACAGACTTCTGAATGGATTTGCTGATCTTTGCTTAAATTATTCTTTCTCTAAATAAAAGTGCTAGATTCCACTTGGAAATTTGCTTGTGACTTTAAAATGCTAGCTCAAGAAATCACATGGTTTTCAAAAGTGGTTGGTGAAGATAAATTGCAGCTGGAAAGATTCAATTGCTTGGAACCTGAACTGATACTGGTACCTATCAGTACTAGTGCTTTCAGACCAAAGACTGTGTTAAGCTAAGACTGTTAGCCATATTTAATTTTGGGGGCTTTTCTTCAAGACATGAAAGTTAGTTTGTAGTTATGTGAGCCCTTAATTAATTACATTGACATCCTTGAATAGGGAAGTACTGAATTAACTTTCTGTATCACTACCAGTTTCATTGTCACCAGTGTGCCCAAATTGATTTTAAGCTGTGATATATATATAACTCAAGCCATATCAAATTTTATTATTAGGACATCAAAAATAATTGATTTGCATAGCAAGTGTTGGACTGAAAATGCTTTTTAAGGCACAGATTCCATTCAAGTTCTTAGCCACTCAGAAACATACCTTTAATTGAACACAGAGCATCTTTCTGGCTGTAATCCACAAAACACTAATGCTTAGCTGTGATTTAAACATCTCTGAATCTCTTTTTAGAGTTTAGTCTCTATTTTCTTAAAGATAAGGGAATTCTTATCTTTAGTGATTGCAATAAAGACTGCAGGAATTGTAATAAATATATTTTATATACAGTTACTTACACTGTCATGGGTTACTATGCTTCCACTGGAGGCAACTGCCTGGGTTTGCTTATATTTACATGCAAATATACACATGTAAATATTTCAAGGTACGCACACCTTTATTGGATTCTAGCTTTTATGGCAGAATGATAAGGCAAATTTCATACAGTGTAAATATAATCTACCCAAAGTGGGAGATGGAAAGCAAGCATTGTGTATTAGACAGTAAACTGACAGTATATGAAAATCTGAAATTTAGGGGTTGTGGGAAGATTGGTTTGTATCAATTTTTGGGTTTGTTTTTATTTCAAGAAAATACACAGAAAGTTTTTAATGCCTGATTAGGCATTAATTAATGCCTGATTAGAGATTAATTAGATTAATCTATAACCTATACTGAAGTATTCACTGAATACTTCAACTGCTGCCTAAATGTCAAGTCTTGGAAAGATTTCAAACATGGTAAAAATCCAAGGGATTTCTCTGGTATCCAAGTTTATGTCCTCCGATAAGGGAAACATCCTGAAGGAAGTTTCTTCCATTAAATTAGTTATTTTAAATATTAATTTTAGAAGCTAAATAACCATATCAGAAAGTCAAGTTCCAGATTTGCAGACCTAGTTCATACTCTCTTTATCAAGGTGTAGAATATGCTACTATGAATATTACTTCAGATCCTATATCAGTTAAGATTGTACTTGTTTTAAATCTTTTTTACCTGAAAGAGAAGGAGCAAAGGGGGACTCTCATGGGTTGTGGGATGTATTAATGAAGGTGGGTCAGTACCAGCCTGAGTTCTCACATCTCTGCCTGGTCTGTCCCTCCACCTGTGTGTGGGACGTTGTGTCACGGTGTGTTCTGGTCCGACCTCACATCACCTGTGCTTGTGAAATGTGCAAAACCAGAAAAGGGCCCTCACTGAAATTGCTCCTGACTAGAGAGTTGACATCTATTTCTGTGTAAAACTACTTCCTTTAAAGGGAGCTTTTGCCATTGTGATCCATGCAGTTCTCATTTCATAAGGGGATCCATCTCTTACCCAACAGTGGAGACTGAGAGGGAGTGCACAAAGCCAGGGATTGTGCTTCCAGTGGGTGGGTTTTTTTAAGGCACAGAAAAATCTGGGCCCCTGCCATGGCTATGTGCCAGAAGCAAAATTGCTACTTGAAAAACTACTTTCATTTTTCTCCTATTTGACCATATCCACGATTGTAAGAAGCACTTAAGTTTTGTGTATTTTCATTCAAAGGAGGAAGGATAGCAGCTAAATGTTCCTGTGAGGGAGCTGTTGGCTTGGAGCATGTTTTCAGCATGCTGGTCTTCTGAACAAGCAGCCAGAGAATATCCTCTTGCACTTGCTGCTGCAATGGAAAATGACTACAGGGAATGGGACTGATAAGAGACACCAGCTGCATAATTTGCAGGTACGTTCCTCTAATTCATGCTGTATCTTACAATGATGCTTTGGGCTGCAGAAAAGTTTGCCTTTATTATGTATTTATTTCTGTGTGAATATATATATTTTTATGGAAACTGAGGCTAAGTGTTAGGAGGATTATAGCTGGAAGCTCTGTAGGACGTGTGTGTAGAGAAAGGGAAGCTGTTTAGGAAGAAGAGGAGCTGTGTCTTAGTATACATAAAGAATTCAAATGCAGTGGTTTAATCTCCTAGAGAAAAAACCCTTCTCTGTGATAATGCAAATGGTCAATTTGGGTCAGAACCTGGCTCTCTGAAAGGATTTTTTTTTTTTTCCAGATAATGGTCTAGCTTATAGATCTTCCCAGCTTTGATACTGCATGTGAATATCAGAGGATTCAAAAGATTTTGAGAACTCAGAAAACGTTAGGTAAATGAAGAAAAACATTCATACGCTTGGTTTACTTTACCTTGTAGCTAAAACCGAATGAAATTTCTGCTGTTTAAAAGCAAATCACGCCACAGTGTGGAGCAGCAGTGCTTCCACTGGAAACTCTCCCTGGTAGAACTCTGTGTCTGGGGAGGGGGAGCAGCCCTGCTTGCCAGGTACTTGTTTACCCAAGAACTCCTGGTCACCCCTCTGCCTCGAGTAAACATGGAGCAAAATCTTGGCTGCTGGGGTGCCACACCCCTCGGAACGATTTGCCTGGATGTTTGTGTAAGAATGGAAACGCGTTTAAATGGGGCAGGTACTATGCCCCAGGCTACGTTGTGTGCTGCTTTTGAGCAGCATCCCGCAAATTAACCCAGCACCAGGAGCAAACCACTACAAACTGTGGCAGGAACACGTGGCTGCATCCAGAAGGGCCCCTGTGTCAGCCTCTCGTCCTGAATGGTTTGGAGACTGAGCTCTTTGTATGTCAGATTGTTTATATTAATGGCTGAATTAAAACGTAAATTCCAGTTTGGCTGAATAATTTTTAAGAGGACCCCGTGGGAGTCAGGATGGGGGGATCTGCAAGGGAATCAACAATTATGTTCCCCAACTCAGAGGTAGCAAAGGGGAAGTGGGAATGGCTTTCTTAAGCCTTCAGCTGGGCAAGGTGCTCCCCTGGCCGTGACAGAAACAAAATTCCTCATCTTACATGATGTACACCATTAAGACAGTAAACATGATTTGCTGACTAGTAGCTACCACCTGGCATGATACTGGGTGCTAGTCTCCACTGCAGTTATTATTCAAGTGCTATTCTAACTAGATTTTATCTGAGTTTGTAATCAGTTGAGGTTAAAACCATACTTTTATGGGAATAGACAAGGCCTTTTTTTATTTTTCTTTAATTTCACATTTATTTTGGTGAAGCTCACAGAGCTCACAAGAGGATAGTGAATTCTCATGGAGTGAAAATAAGTTAGAATGCTCTTGCTGTTGCATTGATATTTCAGTTCATCACTAAGATAAACATCACAAAGCCAGTTAAGTAGGAGGGAGTCAGGGCAAGGAAGAGTGATAGGACTTGGGGGCAGAAAGGACTAACAGTCTTTCAGGAAATGTTTTAAATGTAATAGGATCTTAATACCCTGCCATGAAATACAGCCATTGTGTTGTGAAGAAAGTAGGACCAGAGGGAAAATAAAGCTGAGCCTCAGCTAGCAGAAAAGATGTGGTACAAACAGGCTGGGAAGCCAGGCTTGTGGTTACACAGGGACTGTAAACCCTTGAACTAGCCAAACTGAATTGCTTTCAGTCACACTACAATGTGATTACAGGTTATTCACTGCTAATCTCTTGTTAATGAAAGTAGAATTATCAGATGTTCTCCGTTTATACTTTGTTTTCCCAAGGCTTTTGGAGAAGGCACTATGTACCTCAAAATCTCAGGAATAAGCAATCCAAAGCAGAAGAAATAGAACTGTGATGCTGTTACCAGGAAATTTAAAAAGAAGGCTTTGAATAAAGGAGAATCTTTCTCTAATCACCTTGAACTTCAATCTCATTTCCAAGTGCATTAGTGTGATATTAATGCAGCTGCCAGAACTGTAATTATGGAAATTCAAGGCACTGTCTGCAGCACCTCAATGTGGTTCTAAATTTCTGAAGGTACAGTGATATTATCTCCTGTAAGAAGTAAAAACCTCCACCAAAGCAATATGCCTACAGGACTGACTTTAATGTCACAAAAATGGAGTTTTACCTCTTAAAATCAATATGCCCACAGATTTTTTGGCACGTACTTGTGTCACCTGCACATCAAATCCATAGAGAAATAAAGGAATTATATCCCTCCCCCTCCCAGCCCATGCAAAGGGGCCAAAAGACCATACTAAGATTAAGCTCTAGTTTCTGCTCTGCAAGTTCAGAGTCACTTACCTAAAGGATCTTGCTGCTGCAGGACTAGGACAAATGCCAGTGCCCAGAGGAGAAGCATGGTTTCAGCCTGCCTGGGCTCTGCTGGAGCTGTGCTGGAGAGCCCCAGAGCCTCCCTCCCTCCCTCCCCGGCTTCCTATCGGCTCCTCGTCCAGCCCTTCGTGCTGAGCTTTAGCCAGAGTTAGGCGGAAATATGCCCAGGCTGAGCCAAGATTCTTAAGCTGTTCTCTTCTGCTTCCCTCCTTTTAAAAAACACCCTTCCAGCTCCAGGCACAGCCCAGCTATCCAGGCAAGCTGGAAGTGGCCCAGGGTCCCCAAAGTTCTTTTTTTTACGCTTGTGTTTATTTACACAGACTACCATGGAATGCGATGAAAAGCTTTGGGTCCTGTCAATGCAGCAAGTGGGGCAAGGAAAGGAAGGGAGAAAGGAGGAAGAAAGGCAGCTTCTTGTTTCTTTTCCTGTAGAATTTCAACTGGGGCAGGCAAAGCAGGAGCATTGGAAAACATGGTATCTTTAGATCATCTGGGTTTATTGGGCTTTTACCATTATATGCTCTTTTTGAAGAGCACAGAAACATCTTTCTTGGGCAGTACAATGTGTGGCAGTGTTGTGGGAGGTGACAACTGTCTCTGGTGCTTTATGTTTGGACAGTTCCATAGGATGTCCTGAGGAGCCATCTGAACTCTTCTCAGTTTGGCAGGTTTTTAAAATTGGTTGGGTTTGGTACCATCACATGCAAAAATAGCACTACTCATGGTAGCCTGGCAACATATGGGATTTTTAGCAGGATCTTGGTTGAACATTGTTTGTCTTGAAGGTTCCTGGGTGTTGACTGATGCTTATCCAGTCTTTGACCCCTCTGGGCTGGTGGTTGAAGATTTAAGGTATCTCCTTCCTGGTATTGTTCCTCATATTTATTTGAGTTACCTTTTTTCAACCTACTGCAAGAAAAAATTGAGAGGCCATGGAGGCATCTTACTTAATCCTAAAGGCCATTGTCCAGGATAGATAGTGTTTTAACCACTGAAAATAAACCCCTGCAAACTAGAACAGATTTCCTTGGTCTTAACTTGATTTTTTGACTGCTAGGGAGGTGGTAATTTGAATATCTGAAAATGATCCTGTAGAGACACTATTGTAAGAGTTCAAAGTGTAATCCTCAATGACTTCCATAAAAAGTTGGGTTGTAAGCTCAGTTGCAAGGCAAAATAACCTCAGTAACAGAGATTCTGTGACTGAAATTTAGCTGGCAACTGATGAGGCATAGAACCACCTCAGTGTTTATTAAGCCTCAGGCTTGGTTTGAATCAGCTAACTTTTTTGTGGAATAAAAATTAAATTAGCTATGAAATCTAGAGTGGCAGTGTTTTTCTGGGTGTTTTGAATCACTGTGTAGCATACTGCAATTCTTATGAATCCTTGTTTGGAGAATAAATTTGATTATGCCTGCTGAAAACTGGCATAAATCTTAATTTTGTTACTAGGAGGTCTTGAGAGGGGCACTGCAAAAGATAACAGTGAGACTCCCCTCAGTTTTACACTGTGTTTGAATATGAGATGCTGATGTGGTAGGCTGTGACTTTTGAAGTGAGACATTATCAGTGTGTTGTCTGTGCTTTGAAGAGAGGGGACTGGGGAGCAGAAGAAGAATATTTATTAATAGTTGGCTGCTGTTTTCTGAATGTGTTAGTCCTTTGTCCTTTCTTAAGCAGAATCACCCAATGCATTCTCTGTATTGCAAAGGGAGCCTGCTCATGGATGATTTCTGCAAGCTCTCTCTGCCATCCTCTATGCCACACACTAAAAAGCAATGAACATTCTTTGAAACAGTGTTCCCTTCAACACACTGTAAAAAATATGGCAATTTCCATTCCAGACCACCTTTGCTGAGGCCACTCACCCCCTTTACAGCACATTTCCTTGAGGTTCCTTCTGAATTGCTCTCAGGCTCCTGGAACAGTCCCTCTAAGGCCCTTGCTGCATATTTTTGAGTACTGTGTTATGTTTGCCTATAGTGAGGTGCTGGTCTGATAGCCATGGAGAACTAAACAAAATAGTGTGGGTTTTCTCTAGTATTATCCTCCAGGGGTTGTTTCTGTAATCAGAGTGAAGTTTTTTCCACTGCAGGGAAATGCAGCCAGAAGGAATATTTCTGCCAAGTGGGATTCTGCTTTTCAGTAGGACTACCTGTCCTGAGATTCTTAGTCATCCTGGTTAATTACCTCAGATTACATTTGCTATTTATAAATACTCAGAAGGAAGCTGCAGGGTAAGGCAACTGGCAACAAAAGTACAAAAAATCCAGGGGTGTTACAATACCCATTAAATTGTAAAGCAGATTTTTCTGAAGACAGAAGATGTGAGAGTAGAAGAAAGAATATGATGCAAACATATTTGTGTTCTGAAAAGTTAGTCAGTAACTGATTACCATCAGAGAAAGCATTCTTTAGCACATTCATCTTGGAAATGGCCATATATGAGAACACAATGAGATCATATGAATATAGGTTTGCACAAAATCCAGCTGTTGAGATGTTCCCAAGATACTGGCAGCCAAAAAAAGCATACCAGTGAACAGGGATGTGAATTTATGCCAGCAGGCAGTTTGGTGAAAGGGAGAGCAAGCATAAGGATTAAGTCTATTTTGGGAGGTGCTTTTTTGTTTGTTTTTGGTAGTTTTTCTGTATCTTTCTTGGACTAGTTAAGTGCTTGGCAAATGCAATAAATAATTGCACAGTGATCCCACAGAGTGCATAGGGAGAAGGAACAGGCTAAAAAAGGGGTATGTGTCAGCAGAGAACATATGTGCCAGGTGAAAAAACCACATTGTTATTGAGCATGAAATCCTGCAGCATGGGCTGATGAAGGATATAGCTGAGCAAATTCCTGGGGAAAGCAGGACTTTATGTGAGGCACAGCAAAAATTAAGTGGAGATTATTTCAGGAAACAAAAATATGGTAGAAAGCCAATCCTTGTAGGGAGAGGAAAGTGCCTTACCCTGAAGAGAAGGAAATGAAAGAGTATAAACTCCGCCCTGGATTTAACACCAGTGGATGATGAAATCAGTGCAAGGTTTGTGTGGCCTGCCCCTGAGAGAAGCTTTGTTTCCACTAGAGACTGTGACAGTACCTTAGGCTCTCATCACAGGATTAACTTCTGTCAGCTGCTCATGACCAGAAGTTCTTGCTGCTTGGAGGCTGTTGGATACCTAATGTAAATTGAGACTTGTTTCGTGATCCATTTGGAAGAGATCAATTATTTTCACTCTCAATTAATTCGGTTTCTGACTGCTGGGTTGGAACAGTTGTTGGACAGATGCAGAAGCAGAATTTTATTACCTGGAGAGGCCAATTGGTGCATAGCAGGCATGCAGCTTTTGGGCTGCTTCTCAGGGAAGCACAAGTTTGCTCTACAACAGTACTTCTGTTTGGTGAGCAGATGAAGGGCCTCTTGCAGTGGTGATTTCATTACAGTGAAGTAGATGTTGCCATTTAAAGATTTTGATAGTAGTGATTCTTAGCACCAGATCCCTGGCAGTCTCCAAAGAGCCTCCATGCCTGCTGTTCATGGGGCAGCCTCTGCTGGAGTTACAGCTCTCATGGCTGCAGCCTGCAATGAGAACCTTCATTGCCCGTGCAACCCCTCTCTGCTCTGTTGTCTATCAACTTGTGCTCCTGTTTATTGTCTCGGTTTGCAGGGGACATCAAAAAGTGCCAAGTTCTCCTGCTTTTGTCATAAAGGCGTAGTCTCTGATGCTGCTAAACCCCCTATCACATGGTTCATGGTGTGAAGCACTGCGAAGAGCAGCTCTGCCTCTGCCCTCCTGGAGACATTAAGGAGCGTGTGTGTCACGGAGCAGACAACTCTGACCCAGCCTTCTTCAAAACAATACATTTTGTGCTACGCCTCAGCCAGCAGTGAGTCAGCCGCAGGAATTGACTCTCTGGTGTCATCTAAGTGCCAGCACACCAGGCTGGATTCTGTTTGCCGGCATTAGGTAAGCATCCCATGGCTTCAGGCTGTTTTCTGTCTGTGGCTTCAGCTTCCTGAGCAATGATCTGCGAGGAAACTGAATCAGGAGGCTGAAGGAAAAGGTGGGTCACATGGAATATTAGTGAATTATGTTGTTTGTTTTGTATTTTTAACTAGCTGTTATGCCCTTTCATTTGACAGATTTCAGGCACTTTATGAAGCCTGGCCATGCCTCAGGAACCCTATGAAATATGATATGCAGCGTGCCCACCCATTTTAGTGAAAAGAAACCTTTGTCCTTAGAGAGCTGGATTAACTATATTCCCAGCTCAATTAGTGATTCAGGAATAGGCTCTTGACTCCCAGCCTTGTATTGCACACATGGTGATCTGATATTTGCTATATTTTCTATTGCAGAACCTTGTGGCCCTTTGCTGTTGTAACTTTACGTCCACCCATTTGCGTCACATAAAAATGAGAAATAGATCTGTGAGTCTGTGGTGGATAATATTGGGGAAAATAACACGGGGGAAGTACTTGATTATTCCCAAATTAGAATTACTCAGCTACTGCCTTTAGCAGATCGCTGTTGCAAACCACACCAATTAAATGAGATAATTACTTGAAACTGCAGCCACGATTTCATTCCATGAAGGAGCTGCGAGTATCTGAGAAGTTGTTCATGTGTTGAGCAGCACCTTGCTGAACAGGAGTCATGGCAAACAGCAGGATAGCAAAGGTCTGTTACTTAACAGCTCTGTACCTTTCTCCATTAGGGTGAATCAGCCATGCATGTGAAGCCTTTGAATATAGGTAATATTTGCCATGTGAATGGAGATACCTAACAAAACAGAGAAACAGCTGGAAATAAATCCCATTTTTGTTTGCTAGTCAGCCTAGTCTCCTTCCCTCTTAATTACCACAAGTTCATGGAGACTTGCAAGGGGAAGAATGACCTGCCAGAGAGACAAGCCAAGGTAATCACTCCACTGCCATTTCCCTGAAAATTTACAGTATGTGTATAATTTTAAAGCCAGTGCAGTAAAAATCCGCGGTTAAAATTCCTTTTAAAATACGTGTGTGAGTGAATATACAACACTGTAGCAGGATGATAGTAGCTCCTTTGTTACTACAGATCCCTTACGTCTTTAGCTGCAATTTTTCTTCAAACATGCTTCCAATACATGTTTCCAGGCAGAGAGTGAACAAGAATGTGTATGAATTTTTTTCCATCCTGCTGCCTTTGTAGTTAATCACACGATGGATCCCGTCCAACAAGATTCCCTAATAGTACAGCTAGTTATTACTGTGTGGTACTGGCTTCTCACCTCTTTAATTCCGGCTGAAAAACTGCATTAAAAGACAACTTAAATACTTTCATAGTGCCACTACTTAATAGGAGAACTTGTGGTGGTTGCCACAGGGAAATAATGCAACCATAAGAAGGAAGAAGAGTGTCTGTGAAAAAATTTGTATTAAAAGTAGATCCAAGGCATGAAAGACCTTGTGAGCATATGAACAAATGAGCAGATTAGCACACTCCACAAACTCTGGAGGCGGGACATTAACTCCAATTGTTAGAAAACAGATGTGAACTCGACTATTGTCCTCCACCCCTTTTAAATTTATTTTTTTTCTAATGAGTTCGTTAAAGTGCAATCGGTTCCATATGTGTTTAGGAGGGAGCCTGATGGTGGCTACACTTGCTATGAGTTTGCTGTATCTGCATGCACAGTTTAGTTAGTGGGAAGGATGAGAGAAGTAGGAGTGAGAATTATCACCAGGTAGGAAATCGGGATAGCATGGATGCTGTTTCCAATGTCAGATTTTAGGACACCCTTCCTTGTCTTAAGAGACCAGTTGGCTCAAAGTAAGTTAACAGATTTGTTACAATATTCTGTCCAGATGCAGTAAAATGCTTTAGGTTATCTATCTCCACTGGAACTCTTTGTAAAAATAACAGAAATATTACGTCTTAATACAGGTATTAATCTAGGTAATTTTGTATTTTTATTTCTGTAGGTGCTGTTTTTGTCTTCTTGAATACTACTTTTTGCCATCTACACAATAATGAAGGGATGACTCTCACAGTGGTGGCTATCTAATGTCTCTTCTCATTAGCACTGAGAAAAGAAGAGATAGAAGATTAGAGGATAAAGAAGTCAAAGGGAAATGGAGGCTCATTGCATGTGTTCGAGGAATAAGAAGCATCAGAGGTGAGGACAGGAGTCAATTGAATCATCAGGATGCTATAA
Source organism: Notiomystis cincta (assembly GCA_013398075.1). Classification (NCBI taxonomy): domain Eukaryota; kingdom Metazoa; phylum Chordata; class Aves; order Passeriformes; family Notiomystidae; genus Notiomystis; species Notiomystis cincta. Next base: position 41,642 of record VZRX01001271.1, read on the forward strand.
ATAATTCTGAAGTGATCTCTGTGTCATTAAAGAAATGAATTAGGAGAAGCCGATGGGGCAAAAGCCTATGGTTTGAATTTAGAAGAAATGATAGTAGTCCAGGGTGCACAAAGCGTCCTGCTGGGACCACTGGGAGGGACTCGATTGCGCAGCTTTGATGGGATTGTTGGAAGGAGAGCGTGGGAGGAGGCGAGGCGAGGCGGGGGGAGCAGCGCAGAGGGAGGGCAGGGGAAGGGGCTGGGGAGCGGGCTGGCCCCGACTGCTGGAGAGCTGCCTCCCAGGGGGCCCTGAGTGACCATTTCTGGCCCCCAGGTTACCCCAGGGGCCGCTTCGTGTCCTGCCCCGTGCTTGGCTCAGGCGGCCCTTGGCTCTCCTCGTCCCGCAGTAGCCCAGGTGCGCTGACCTCCCTCACGCAGCGTGAACTGCCACCGAGAGTTCAGCGGTTTAATTAGACACAGCGGGACCCGAGGGCAGCGGAGGGAAGAGGATTTGGAGCAAGGAGTGTCTCGGACAAGGAAACAGCCCCGGCTGTTACGTACTTGACCTTGGCGGTGCTCATGCTGGTGTGGCAGCGCAGCTCGGTCCGTGCCGGGGCTGGTGCGGCCCCCGGGCAGCGGCGCTCAGCACTGAGCACCGCCTGCTCTGCACGGCTGAGGGGCGTCCGGGCAGGGCCCCGGCAAACCTTCCGAGCCTTTTGAATCCTCTGAAAGCACCGCGTGTAGTTATGTTTAGGCTGTGGCAAATCAGGATCCCTGTGGGAGTTAAGCCTGTTAAAAAAACCCAAAATTATTAATTGTGTTTCAGCTCACGTTCACTTGCTATTTGAATGCCTGGTGATCTCTGTTAGTGAGAAAAAATTATTGTGGTACTGCTTTGAAATTATATGGTGTCACTGTGATGTTCTAATGTGTCTGGGAAAGCAGAAGTGAAGCTGCTGATCCCGGGTGCTGTTCCCTGCACAGACAATCGAATGTGCATTTTCAGTGATTCCCTGTGTGGGCTGCAGTCAGTGTGCTTCCACTCTCTGTGAACACAACAGCATGACCAGTGCTTGAGACACAGATGGACAAAACTCCTGGAGTCAGTGATAGCATAAGGGATCTCATGTTATTCAAAGATAACTCAATACAGTCTTTGTTCATTAATATGATTTTGTGAGGTAGCTTAGAATAGACTGCTAGGTATTTTCATGCATCTGCAATGCTAATCCACTGCCTCTGCATGTATCAGAAATGTTATCCTACCACTTGAAGCTGAGATAAGCAGTTAAATATCCCAAATAGCAGCACAAAATATTTTGCTGGTTCTTATCAGTTATTTAGTCTCAGGAGAAGAGAATGTACTTTTTTTTTTTTTAGCGTAGCACAAGCTTTGTGCCACCAGTTTTTCCCCATCTGATGCTATCAGCATCTTAGTATTAGACCTCTTATGGATATAGATACTATTTTGAGGAGATCATTTTTGGACTCCAAAGTAAACTTCTGCTCTTTGTCTTGAGAAGTATCTCATCCTTTCTGCAAAATGTTTATATTAAACAGATACAGTCTGTCCCATAACTTTAGACAAAGCACATCTAGGCTTCCTGTTGCCTCTTGATCCAGCAAATATGTTCTTTGAATTGATGCCTGCCCTTTCTTTCAGGCTCTGTGAAATACAGCTTGAGGAAGCTGAATCTGTTTCCACTGATTTCCATCTACCTTGTCAGCCTTTTCTGAGCAAATGGGAATGTGACATTTTACTGCCTTGAGTCAGCTGCTATCTGACAAATATAAACACTGGGGGCTGAAACTCCACTCTGCTCCATGAATATTGATTTTTGAAGAATCTGAGATGGGAGTTAAATGAATATCTTTAATTAGAATGAAATGGGAAGCTTTTTGGTGCCTATTTTTTTTTCTTTCTTTTTTTTTTGGTTTTGTTTTTTTTTTCACTTGGCCATTCTTTATGAGCTGTATTTCTTTATCCATACTGATTATCACAGTGGTTTACCACTACATTTGCATCAATATATTGCATAATCCTCAATTGTCATTTTGGTTTTTTGAGTTCCTGTTCTATGAGAAACTTTTATTGTTTTTCTTGGCTTAACTGCAGACAGTCTCCACCCTCTTTCCTTCTGCAAGTGATCGAATTCTGTAAAGAATTCTCTGCTTTTGGATAGACTATCACTTCCCACCCATGCTGTTCTCACTGAGGTTGGAAATGTTATTAATTTTATTTAGTGTGGGGAAAAGCTTGGCTAACCCTTCAAAACAGTCTTTCAAGTCCTGTAATTCAATAAAGTCCTTATTTACAATGTCCATAGCTGTTTTTCTCAGTGCTATCCAAACTGAGTTCTCTCTGGTTACAAGAGAATGAAGCATTGTTTTCCATTCTGACAGCAAAATGGTTCTATTTTATTTTTTAGTTCAGGAAAAGTACAGCATAACCTTGTTTAAAAGGTTTTCTAGAAAAAGAACCAGCTGTTACTCTCCACATTATGCTATTTTTGATGAGTTTTGTACCAGGGACTGAGGGAGGAAGGCTGGCAGTTGTGTATGACCTGGTGAGTGTAAAACTTGGATTTTTCAATTCTTTCCAGTCCTAAACATTGCTTTTTCTTACACATATGAGCACTGAATTTCAGTTCAGTCCGTTGATTTAAGTGTGTGGTTTATTTCTTTCTTTAGACTCAAAATTATCTGAGTCCAAGATAATATTTCATTATGATGTGGATAAAAACACTTCCCAGTAAGTGCCATTTCAGATGTACACAGTGCCTCTGACCAGGTCTGGTTTTACTGGGGTCTCAGCCTAAAGCTGTGCAGATATGAACGATGATTTCCTTGCAGAAGCACACAAAGTGTGAGTGGTGGCAGTATGGAAGTTGTAAATGAAACCTTTGGAAAGCTATACAGCACTGAGGCATTGGCTTCTTTCCCTTAGGACCCACCAAAGAGCAGCTGGGAAGGAAGTAAGAAAGTCTAGATTTGAAAAGAAATGTCTTCTGGGGTGACCTGCAACTTAGTGTTGTCCCTGACAGTTTCATGGCAATTGTGTTAGATATCACTTGACCAGCAATGCAATTATATCTTACTTACCCCTTCCTTCCACCCATATAAAAGAAAAAATCAAAGCTGAAAGCTAGTATTTCCTTCCTGTGGTAATTGTGGTGTTTTTAAAAGCACTGTGAACAGGTTTGGAAGTGGTAAGGGCTTTGAAAGAATGTTTGGCATGGGCCAAAATCTGCAGCAGAAATTTCCAAAGATCCTTTTTCTGTAGTGGGTTGCTTGTTTGGGAGTGTTTTACAGGGATAGCAATTCAGTGGTTCATGTATTTCTGTCCTGCTACAGCTTGGTGAATTTTTTCCCAGCTTCTTGACCAAATGGTCCCAAAAGTCCTTTTACTCATGCAGTGTGGTCTACAAGTGTCAATCGCAGGTCAGAGACTTGTTTGTGAGGAACTGAATTCATGTCAAGGCTTGAGTGCATCAGTCTGGACCCTCAGACACACCAAAAGCAGAGGAACTGCCATTTTCACTGCTTCAAAGTTCCATTTCCTGCCCACCATTGCAGTTCAGATGTGTTGTGAACAGAGCAGTAACTCCACTTGCCTTCTCTCTGCCCTTCAAGGCACCAGTGCAGTTGGCCTGACCATAACTTGGCTGCAGGGCTGCAAGTGCTGGTAGCCCCTGAGTGCATTTTGTCTCCTCTCTCCTGGCAGCAGCGTGCTGCTGGGCTGTGGCCACTTGTAGCACTTGGCACCACCACAGCCTGCACATCCACCACCTGGAAAGGGAAGAATAAAAGGGGTTTGTGTGTGAGGAACTGGAAAAAATGTTCAATCTGAAGCTTCATCAGTACTGATGAAGTCAAGAGAAAATGGGCCTGCCTGCCACACCAGTGTAGGGAAGGCTCCAGCAGCACAGCTCAGACTTTCCAGAAATCCCAGAAGACTATTTGATCATTTATTCTGACTCTCCCATATAAATAAGATTATACTATTTCTCATGATATCATGTGGGGACAGTTAGGTCACAGCTTGGGTTAGATTTTATAATGTGTCTGTTCTCTGTCTTGGAGATTAAGATTTTGTATGCTCTCAGTAGAAAGCAGAGAGTACTGAAGGACCACTCACACCTGGAAATGGACACCTGGTCCGTCTCCAGGCAGCCTGGAGATTGCCCTCCATCAGGAATATATTCTAGAGGAGAGGCAGCACAAAAGGAGCCCTGCCCCATCCCTGCTGCACAGCCATTCTGCATCTGGAACTGTGGCTCTGTCAAGGGAAAGACAGATTTAGATGGAGTTTATATAAATACACACACATATATACATTTATATATAGATATATATATATAAAAATGTATATATAACAGCTATATAGATATAGCCATCTAATGCTACAGTCCTTCCCCTAGATGGTCTTTTCTTTTCTTTATCATCTACATACCTGTATTTTTCTGCCACAGGGACTTGTGCCAAGAGAAGACCTGAACAAACGGAGCTGTCTCCTCTGTGCCTCAGCCCATGAGCACCTGTGTCCCTTGGAGCTGCCATAAAGGATCCCTGCAGTGCCTCAGCCACCCCAAATCTGGCACCCCTTTCCTGCTGCTCTGCCTACCAGGGTCCTGCTGCTCAGTCTTGGGCGCTGCAGCAGGTCGGGATCATGCTCCACAGCTAAGCAGTAAGTAACTAAAGCTGCAAGTGTCCTGCTAACAGAGCGTCAGCCAAGCATAATCCAGGCCCTGACTCAAATTGACAGGGACAGGTTGGGCTCTGAAATAATCTCTTTAAATAGCAGCAGCCATCTCTTTGAAAGGCACTTCCCCCCCAGCCAGTGCTGAGAGCTGCTTACAGCACGTCGCCTGCTATTTCCCACGCAGGCAGTGCAGGGCTGACACCTCTCACAGGCAAGTGTGTCCCCTGCCAGCAGTCTCCCAGCCTTGCTTTGCACCAGGAATTACAATGAATTTTGCAGCACAGTTTATCTACTTCAGGGTGTTAAAAAACAGAAGTCCCAGGGAGCGCTACAGGGAAGATGAAGAATACGACCCTTTCTGGCAAAGGTTGGAGAATATTGCTGTCTGACTTAGAGCTAGAGTGCTGCTTTGTCCCCCTCAGGGGTCATGGTCAGCCCTCGGGGTCCACCCGGGGCCAGGCCCACGGACATGACACCCCCTGGACCCCTCCTGCCTCCTTATGGTGTCGTAGTTGGAGTTTTGCTTCGCCTCGTTGTTTATTTAGTCGCTGTGCTCTATAGGTAATGCTTTCTTTTTCCTTTCCTTACTTTATTAAAAAAAAAATCAAACCAAACAAAAAAATTGTTTGTAATTTTCCATAATCTCCCAAGGTTCTGTGGGTATGAGTTGCTCTTGGAGTTGTCCACTAGAAGTGGTGGAGATTTGAATATTTTTAGCTCATGGAGTTCAACTTTTTTATTTCTTCATGAAAATTTATCTTGAGGCAGCCCATGTCAGATCCTGTTATTACAGTTCTGTGGTTGTCTTTGTTATGGTGTGTATGGTGATCTTAAATTCCTGTTTTCAGGCTTGGATGGTGCAGATGGAATTTAAGAGTCATCAAGTGCCCTTGTGCAGCATGAGCTGAGGCTGTGCACACACATGGTGTGGTGGTGTTGTGCAACCTCATTCTTAACCTTTTCCATAGTTTGTTTCTCCCTCAGTTTTATTATCTGGACACCACTAACAAGATCACGCTCTGGTTTTGCCAGATGTGGTACAAACAAGGGACAATCCTCATTTCCTGCATCTCCTTGTCACAGATGTTGCTAACATTTAAAACATAAGTTTTTTCAGTGGGCCTGGTGCTGTTAATAAAGGGGAAGACAAGGTCCCAGTTCTGGCCTCCAAAAAGGGCTTGCCCAAAGTCACCCATGTTGTGACCTGTTCTGCAGTGCACTGTGAATCTCCTTTCAGCACAGGACCACTCTTTCCTCTAGTTTGAGTTACCCTCTTTGTTCCTAACTAGAAGTGAATTATGGGGATATGTTGGTCACCAGAAAACCTCTAGACTCTGAATACATTCAGTTTAGGAAAAAAGTTTAATTGCTTGAAGAGCTTTAGCTGCCAAACTCTGTGCAGTGTTGGATAGTGATCATTTGACATTCACAGCTGTGAATGTCTTATAAGAACTTTTGAGAGGGATGGGTCTGTTTGAGGGACAGTTGGTTACCTCTGCTTCAACACTTCCATGATAGGTGGCCTTGTGAATTCTTCTGGCTTTCAGATTGCTTTTTCTAGAGTTGTCTGTTTAGCAGCTGACACCCAGTTGCCATTGCCTGCAGAATGCAGTGGCATGTGCATAGTGTGTACAGAAGAATGGCAAGAGACTATGACCACAGATGAAGGCAGATATAGTGCTAGGCTTAGGCTCTGCTCAATCTGTAAAAGTAAGGAGAGATTTTATCAGAGGTGATAATACAGCTTTGGTTGTTTCCTGCACGAGCTTGAGCTTTCTTTGTGTGCGTTGGTGGTGCAGCATCACAGGGGTTTGTCAGAGCTGCGTGTGGTGAGTTGAGTTACAAAGGCCTGCTCAGTCTCAAGGCTTGCTTATCATGTACCTGTCAGTGCTGGCTGGTCACAGTGCTTGCACTTTTGTCATACAGGCTGGTTACTAAGCCCTGATCTCTTTGCCTTTAAGACACTGATAAATAGCCCTGCGGAAGTCTTAGGCAAGTCACTGGATCTGTCTGTGTCCCAGTTTCTGTCAATAAAGTTGAGCTAATATTTGCTGAACCTGTCCTTCTGCTTAGAGGAAGGTGTTGGTGATTCCCATGTGATTTAGGAACAATCACTTTGCACAGGGTTTAGGTTTATAAATGTCAGACATGCATTTTATATTTCCATCCTGTATGTGCCACTAGTTGGAGTGATACAGTCTCCAACAGGTGTTGCTAAGTACTAGTATTACACAAAGTACTGATAATTCAATTATTATTGAATTATATTGTAATATTTAGAGTACAGTACTGCCTTTGATCTGTCTTAAATGTATTGTCAAAGAGAGATCTAGTGTGCTCCTTCCCTGTGCCTGCAGGAGTTTACTTGTCACCCTGGAGGTGGTGTGCAGGGCACTCAGACACTTGAGAGTGCATAACCTGGAATTCCTGGCAGTGAAGATGACATCTGTTACGATGCTTCATGACACTTTTATCTCAGCAAGCCTCTATTTTTCTACCATTTGTCTTTCATTAAGTTTCACTTGCACAAATTGCTGAGATGCTTTTAAAAATTGCTGCTATTGCAGTATTTGGGTGTATTTGGGGAGGGGTAGAAGAGGAGTTGAGATGGAACAGGAATGTTTAGGAGCTATTGGGAAAGGGAATTACAACAAATGTGGAAAGTATCAGAGGGGTCTGGGAGGCTCAGGCAGCGTGAAGGGTCAGAGGAGACAGCACTGGGACATGGAATTAGAAGGATTAATGGAGCTGAAGAGGTTCTGGGTAAAAGGGATTTGGATGAGGGAAGGGGCCCTCTCTGTCATATCCTGAGATTGCCTCTTTCTCACTGCTGTAAGAGGAGATCCCAGCCCCAGTCACATTGCAGTCATGAGCCACGCAGACTGCTACCTGCAGCAGGCTGCTCCCCACACCTTGCCCCTGTGCATGACCCATCTCTCCTCAGCACTGAGAGGCAGAAGTGACTCTAAGGGGTCACCTTTTGCTTTAATAAGTATTCTGAACTTGCAGGCAGAAGATCTGAGCCCAGTTACCTGAGAGCAGATGACAAATATGTCTAAAGCTGTAACTTACCAATGTCTTTTTGTCAGTGTGCTCCAGGAAAGTCTTCAGGGAGCCTGAAGATGATGGCAGCATATAGGTATGAGCTTTAGAAATCCCTACACCCAAAACATTAAAAAAGGACAGAATTAAAAATCCACATGTAGAGAACATGTGCATATGAGTTTGAAGAGGTATTCAAGCTTAACATTTTGTAACTGCTCAGCCCAGACTGGGCTTTGGAGTTGGGACTTCTTGTCATGGCACAGGCCTATAAGGACACTAAAGCATTCCACAGAACTTGTGCCTTACTGTTGTTGTCTACAGAAATCAGGTTCCTTATCTGGTGTGCAACAAGCCAATAATTACACACTGAGGGAGCTGTTCTTGTGCTTGAGAGCTGCACAAGCCTGGGTGCTCTGTGGATTCCACAAATCAAGCACACCAACTATCAATGCTTTCTACTATCTATACATTTTAACAAACAAAGAAATAGCTTTCATTTGCTACAAGTTCTCTTATTCTACCTTCTGTTGGTTAATAATTCTCTTCTTTCTCATGCTAATTAGTCCTCGTGCTCAGTTTTTTCTCTTCTTTTGGATCAGTATTTTCTTGGTTTGGTGGTCATGATCTGGCCCCTGCCAGAATCACCTTTTACCCAGTCAGACTGATTTTAGCTCAGCTGCTGAGTTGGCTTTGTTAGTTTCTTCTTTATCTTGGGAATTCTGCCAAATGTCCTTGGGGCCCATAAATTCTGCATTTTTTTGTGTCCACTATCAGTGGTACATTGAACATCACTTAGAGCTTGTTAGCTGCTCTCTGTTTCATGGATTAAATCTCCTTTCTTGTTGATTAGGCTTGAAAATATACAAACATCAACCATCAAAAACATCCTTTCTTAAGAACATTTTTACATTTGCAATTTTGCAGCACTGTCAGTCCCTCTTAATAGGGAATGTGTATCATTGTGAATGCAGATGACAAAAGCTGCTGTAGAAATGACAAAGAAAGGCTGAGTTTTCAGTCTTATATTAAAATCAATTTCCTTTTGTGACAGTTGAATTTCCATCTGTGGACCAGTACATGGGAACGTATGTCCATAATTCCAACTTCATGTCTGCCTCAGAAGACGTTGTTGTGTCTCATCTAGAAAGTGTAAAAGCTGCCAAAGGGGCCAGCTGCTGATGTTGGGTATGTCTGCAGTCAGAATGGCAGCACTGGGTCAGGCCAAGGAGCAGCCCTCCTCTGTGTCCTCTCCACAGTGGTGGCCAGAAACAGGAGCTGGGAGAAAATAAAAGACACCAAAGATGGTTTCTCTCATAGGCTTCCATGGAGTTTGCCAGGGGCTCAGGGGCTTCCTGAATCTCAGATTAATTCTTGAATGATGTGTGTGTTGGTCACTAGTTCCATTTAGTTGTGCAATTTCTTTTTGGAGCCCATTTACGTTGTTGTTCTTCACAGAGTCCTCTGGCAATGAGTTCTGTGAGCCAATTATTTTCTCTAAGAAGGGAAATTTTAAGTTTTCTACCTGATATTTTCATATGATCTCCCCCTAACATACTGGGCAGAGTGGTGACTAGTCTTTCACAATTTGCTATTCCCTGGACATCCATGATTTTACAGATTTTTGGGATCCAGTGCATCAGTTTAGTCTGTTTTGTGGGTCCTGAGGGAGGCAATCTGCACGTGCTTCACCTGGAGGGGTCAGGTAACTATCCATCATTGCAGGGTAACTGCTTGGACACTTCTCTCCCTGTCTAGTGAAGGCAGCAGTTGTGATCTTTAGGTATAGTATGCATTACTGCCTTTTATCTTCCCAAATTTATTTTTGCTGGTTTTATTATTTTCTTAGTTTGTTAATATTACTATTTTTGAAATTATTTTTCCCCTAGTGCTGTTTAACTTGATGAATATTATCAGTACGTTCAAAAAACCAAACTGGAATTAGAAAAAGTATTCATTCCAAGTTGTTACTTTTTATTATTGTAGGAGCACATTTTGGCACACACTGTCTTTGCACTGATTTTGAGATTTTAAAATATGTAAAGCTATCTACTTAAACAAATTATATTTTTTATCCTGAGGCTTAATTGTTTATGGAATGTCTGCATATGGATCTTCTCTTTTTTTTTTTCCAGTTATGCTGAGCAGCTGTTTTTGAAAAAGTAGGTTTATAAACTGTATTTTCATGTTTTCTTTTACTAATCACTTTAAAGGTGAAATGTTGTAATTTATAACCACGTAACAAAGCTTGCCAACTGGGTATTTGTTTTATGTCTGGAAATAAACAGACCTATTAATGAAAACTTTTGACAAACTCCAAAAAAGGAAAAGCTCCATTTGAAAGGAACAGTGTTTTATAATGCTGGGGGTTGTATTTATATTGGCTCAGATCTTCATCTGGTGGACATGACTGCTGGACTAGGGGCTATGTTTTGTTACTTGTGCTGTGTTTTTGTGAGTACTTGCATGCTTTGCTGCCTGCTTTGGCTGTTCCTGCAGAAGAAATCCATATAGATCTCTGCCAAGCATGTGGAATGCTTTTGAGGCCAGAAATACTTTAGACCCAACAGGGTCAGTAGTTGCCCATTTGTGATATGTGATCAGACCTCAGCCTTCATTTACCTTGGGAGTTTGAGAGCTCTAGGAGGATCTGAGGCACATCCAGGTGGGCTCAATATGGGAAAATGTCATTTTCTCTAATGTAAGTGAAATGTGGGTGTAGAAGGAGAATCCAAGTTATTCTTAGATAAATGCATACAATACATATATATACAATAGAATGATGATATCTCCTTGATAAAGAGGCTGCTGACCTTTCAGATGCAAATGTGTGATAGTTTTCATATTAAATATTGAGACAGTAATAATTCAGGTGTTCTCTAAACCTAGCTCAAGCCTGAACAGCCTATACAGATTTTACAGCTGTTTGACTTTTGTTCCTCTCTTCCAATGGTCACAAGATGTTGTCTCCATTGGAGTCCTGAGCAGGTATTCACTGTTCATGAGAGTGGTGTTGCACATCAAAGGCTGAGAATCTGATTTACTTCCCTCCTTTTCCTTCTGCCAAAAAAGAGAAACCTAAGTCTAGGGCAAAAAATCGATATACCATTTTGGTCTTTCTATTTACAGATACAAATATCTAGTATGGCACTAGTGTGGTGAGGCATTTCCATGCACTTCTACTTTCTCACAGAATCCTGCTTCATCAATAAACTCCTTGTGGTCATCTTTGGCTGGTTTTTTAATGGACTTTTTGATTGCAGCTGATGCAATGGAAAATGAGAGTTTTTCTTCTGTCTCAAATGCCAGTTGGATAAAAAATTTGACCCATAAACCCACAAAATTTTGATCTGCCTATTTTCTTTACCCTACATATATCCCTTTAACCCATTCTCAGTGTAAGAAACAGTTCATGGCCAATGCTTGCTGAACATTTCAGATAGTATGTTCAGAAACAAGATGTATCTGGTTTTCCTCTGGGAGTGCTTAGGGGAGTCTGATACGGAAAATATTTTTTGGGAAGGGAGAGGAATGGAGTGAAGTCTAAGAGCCCCTTGGCCTCTTGGATGCTGCTGCTGTTTTTGCTGGGGGCTGTGCTGTAACAAGTTCACAGGGAGGCAGTCTGATCTGGTTCTCAGCTTTGCATTAAGCAGACATTAATGTGCACCCGAACTAACCCTGGAAGCTTAACATCTTTGTGAAGTGTTCCAGCTGTCTAAGCCCAGTGGAGCAGAAATCATGAGAGTATAGGATAGAGCTGCTTGATAAGTTATTTGATTTGAAAGCAGAATGCCTGCTGTTAGGCTGTATCATCTTTAAGATACAGTTTTGGGAAAATACTTTAGATCACAAGTTTCAGCATAAACAGGTTACAAATGTGTATAGGCTTTATTTATCTTAGAAAATTAGTGTTCTCATTAATTTTGGAGAGAGAAGACCTTGCTATAAAATTTTTCTCCTGTGAAGATGCACAGAATGATTGATGCTACTGGTATGTTACTTGATTCTAATAATAAAACATTTTATGCTGCCCATATTGTTCTGTGAATTCCTCAGTGGAAAAATTGGAAGTGTAATAGGAACCAGAGCTACTGGCACAGATTATTGATATTGTTAAGGAAATTGATGATACTGCCCAAAGTGGGCAACTGCTCAAAAAAATAGATGTTCCTAAATATTTAAAAATTCTTTTGGAAGTTGTTGCAAGTCATATTACAGTGCTGATTGCTGCTGTAAAACATGTGCTTTAGCCAGCCCTGCTGATGAATTACTGCAAAACTTAGACCCAAATTATTTTAGGAAAAAGGTAAATATTTTTTGTTGGAGATAATGCTGGAATCTCTGACATAATTTAACTTGTTTGTTTTTAGAAAACTATTTCTACCAAAGAGTGAGTCATGTAGAGGAGCTTACACCATCTGTGTAATCATAGCGCCAGATCAGGGGTGGTATCAGCTCTTTTCCAAATCACTGGCCTTCTGCTTAGTGCTCCTTTTGCCCATAATAATCCCCAAATTCCAAGAATTCCTGGAAGGTTTGTATTTATCTGTTAGTAGGACTGCAAAATCCTACACTACTGTTCATTGTTCCTTGGGAAGGGAACACTGTGGACCACAGAGTCAGGCAGTTGAAGGCAGCAAATATAGCAAATTTTTGTAGCAGTGTTGTCTCTCATAACTTTCTTGAAGAAGGAGATTTTTGTGCCACCACCTCTCTGCCATATCTACACAGGTATTTACCTATGAGATGTTAACCCACAGATCAGGAGACTTAATTCTTTAGCTCTGAAGGAGGATGTAATTATTATCCCTTATCAAAGTAATTTCCTTCCCGTCACAAGGCAGCTGATGGCTGTCAAGAGTAGGCTCTGCAAGTATGCAAGGGCAGAGAGCAGCCCCCTTGTGTAAAATGTAGTGGCATTGGTTACTGCTATTGATAGCTCATGGGAATGCTCTGCAGCTACTTGCCTTTTTTGAAAAGATATAATTGTGTACAGAAAATACAATTCCAGTTATTCCAAGGTTTTTGGAAGCAAAGGATCATTGCCGGTTGAATACTGAGTATTAAGGGAGGTCTGGCTGTCCAGGCAACACAGATTATAAATTTCTTATCTTCTTGGGTAAGACAGTTTCACAGTTTGCACACATGTTGAGTTATTTGTGGCTTTTCTAACAGCTGGAAGGTTACAGTGTCTGTCAGTGCACCTACAGATGGGTAATGTGACAATAGTAACTCACTCTGCCTGTTTGAGGCCTGCAAAGAGCAGCTGAGATGTGCATCCTTCTAAAATGCTAAATAGCAAACCTTTAATCATCCAAGCCTTTCTAACGAGTTTCTTTTATTTGTTTTCAGGGATGACAATAAAATAAAGAAACAAGATCTCCCAGCAGTTTGTGATCTTCACTGCTGTAAGGATGTGCCCATAAGAAATGGCCTTATTGGGCAGAAGCCTCCCTCTATCAACCCCGAGAGACTGAAGGATTTTGGTGAGGAGGATTACCTGAACGGGGATGTGAAGACCTGGGAAATGAAGATTGTGAGCCGAAATGAGGAGTTACTCAGGGATGCCCTTTCCTGCATCCCTCAGCCAAGCAGCAAGACCAGCCTGGCAAGCTGTAACAAGCTGATTCGATTTGAAGACATTAGTGCAGCAGCCTTCAAAATCCAGTGTGGTGTTCAGAAAACCCCGTGCATGGTAGGGAATCTTTATGGGATTGCATTCTCTCAGTGTTTCTTTTCTGTTTCCTTATGAAAGTTGATCAGAAATGAAGGAAGGGTATGTGTGAATTGCAGCAGGTAGATCTCTCTAAGAAGACTCATGCTGATATTAATTGTATTTAACTGTCAATAATAATTTTCTTCTTATCTGTTTACACTAACCTAAATCCTCAAAGATTGCAGTGACCTGTAAACAAAGGATAAACCACATTAGGCATAGACTTAATGCACTGTGGTATTATGCTCCCAGTGAAAAACTCCTCCTACAAGGAAACCTGAATTGGAGGTGGCAGACTACCAGTGTTTGGGTAAGCACTCCTGTGGGACGGTCTGGTTTGGAACCAGCCCTCACATTTGGAGAGTTTGAAGTCCAGGTTTCCCTTCTCAGTCAGGCCATCCAGGAGGGGCTGGGTATGTTCTGTAACCAGGTGTTTCTGCCACAGGTATCTTCAGCAAAATTAAGATATTAACACACACAAACATGTGCACCTGTTGATCAGCCTTGGTGTGGAAATGACTGAGATGCTCCCATCCATGTACAAGGTCTGCTAAAGCATGGGAGAAGCACAGTGGCAAGCTGTACTGTATTTCTGTATTTTTCATAGTGTCTCTCTACTGTTGGGAGCTCTTCAAGAAGGCTACTCTGGGCACTCAGGCTAATCTCTTTTCTTTTGCTGGGTGAAAAGAGTGTCTTTGCCAAATGGCAGTTCCTAGGAGCAGCCCCAAATCACGCTCTCAGTGAATCCTTGTGGATTGTTTTTCTGGCAGGTACAGGGAAAGGATCTTGCAATCTCAGTTCCTGCTTGGGGTTAGCAGTCCCTGGAGTGAAGTGGTTGGGTCCTCAAGGTGCAGCAGTTGTCCTGGTTCCCAGATGATGCCTGCTGATTCAGAGACATCATAACTACTTCCAGTGTGGGTTTTTAGCCTAACATTCCCAAAATAAGGATAGCTGTGCTTTTTGTAGCACACTACTGAAGAAGTGTGTGTTGTGTCAAAGGACCTGGTAAATAAAAGACAGTTTGGGGCTGTGAGGTAGCACAAAAGATTTGGCTGGAATGTGGGGAAGTTTTGGCTAGAGTAGAGTTAACTTTTTTCACAGTAGCTGGTATGGGGCTGTGTATTGGATTTGAGATGAAAATATTGTTGATAATACAGAGATGTTTTTGTTACTGCTGAGCAGCTCTTACACAGAGTCAAAGCATTGTTCCTCACTGCACCCCACCAGTGAGAAGACTGGGGATGTACAAGGAGCTGGGAGGGGACACAGATACAACTGCTGATCTCAGTTGACTCAAGGGACATCCTATACCATATGTCACCTTGCTCAGCAATAAAATCAGGGGGAAGGTTGGCTGGGCGCCTGTGGTTCAGGGCCTGGCTGGTCATCATCTTGTTGGTGGTTACCAATTGTTTTGAATTGCATAAGTTGTCTTTCTTGGGTCTTGTTTATTTCTCTTTGTTATTTTCCTTTTAATTACGTTGTTGTTGTTATTGGTTTATTTATTTATTTATTCTTACTGACCTTTCTTATCCCAACCCATGAGATTTCACACTTTTGCCCTTCCAAGTCTCATCCCCCCAGAGCACAGGGGGAAGGAAATGAGCAAGTGGTCTGATGATGTTTAGTTGCCAGCTGAGGTTAAGCTATGACACCCTTCAATTTAAATATCTCCTTTCTCCTGGCAGATTTATGCAACCCAGTTGTATCCCCTTTCTGCATTTACTGTTTCAAGCTAAACAGTCTCACTTGCTTCAGTCTTTTTTAATGAACTATGCTTTTAAAATAATCAGAATAGTGGAAAACCTGTATCCATATAAAAACCTGTATATTTCAGTGTGAAAATAGCCTATGACTGTTATTCAAAGTAATGCTCCTGCAGAAGTCATTAATGCATTTCGTGCATTGATTCAAAAGCTCAGAGTGGTGTCAAGAAAAACAGTAAACTTTTAACTCATCAGTGAGAGGTAAGAGCTCCTTTCAAGAACATTTGTTTATATTTTAAAAGTGAGTGTGATTATAATCCATTCAGTTAATCGCAGGGAGAAACACTTTGCAGGGTGATTCATAATCTGCAGTAAAACCATGGATGGAGCATCCTGTTTCCCTAGGCAGGAGTTTGCCTTGGAGCTGAGATACAGCAGCATGAGTGAACTGTAACATGTCAGAGGGGTAGTGAGCATAAGAAGACGAGGAATTGACATTAAACTGGACACCTGGTTTGGCTGCTGATGAAGGAGCTGTAAGGGTTGTGTTGTGGGAGCTTTGTGGATGCCAGAGGGAGGCTGTGCTGTGTGTTGTAGACATGGTATCTCTAGTCCTTAGATAAGATCACAGTGACTAAAGGGAAATCTTACAGGCTGGTTCAGTGAGTCTTATGAGGTCACACATCAGGTCAGTTCAGCTGAAAATAGCACTGATGCCTGCTTTGCTAGAAGTAAGTGCTATATTTAGGCTGTATGAAAAAAACCTCAGCTAAAGGAAGACAAAAAGGAAAACCTAAAGAATTAAAATCCTGAGTATCAAAATTAAAGAAAAATCTCAATCTAGAGTGCATCACCCCCGTGGTAAAGAGTGACTTAATGACACAGTGTTAAATGTTGGAGACTTAGCAACTTGATTATTCACAGGATTCACCTCCTTAAATCCTTCTTCTGATTGATTGCTCCAGAATCCAAGATTCTCTACAAAACCAAGTATGATGTGTGAAGAACCAGTAGTGTTTGTTTTATGGTGTTCTTGTTCTGTTTTGCATAGGCATTCTCCATAGATTAGGCTGTTTAGGATATAAACTATTATCCTATTAGCATACTAAGCACTTTCCATTGTTTCAGCCAGATTTGCAAAGGAGCAGCAAGTGGTAGCACTTATGACAGGATTTTCAGAAGCAAAATAGAGAATCTGGCCCCACCTATGGGTGAGGAACTTAAACATGCTTGTAAATCCACTAAAAAGCCTTGAAACATTCACCTGAAACATGTAGTTTAACTGTAAACCTTAAAGCAAGTATGTGTTTCAGACATATTTAGTTTATATAAATTCACTTGGAAAGTCCCACAGTCTGAAGAACATGTCAGGACATGTTCCTGTATACACTCTACATTGTATGTATGACACTGCCAGATATTGCTTGAGATAAATATTTTGTCATGCTGATTTTGGATCTGTCTCACTTTGTGACTTATCTTAAATGAGAACTTGATCCCCTAAATCACCAGGGCCTCATTTGCTTTGGCAGCCAATAGAGGAGATGGAGCCAATTCTGAAAGAGAGCTGCAGTAAGCCTGGGGAGCTGGCACCCACAGGATTACTGCAGCTCTATTTCATAAGTTATCTTGTGTAAAACTCTTGGTTTAGTGAATATGGTAATAGGAAATTAATATGTTGATGCATGCTGGGACTGTCTTATTATAAAACTTAACAAATATTTGCCATTAAACATTTTTAAAAATCATGCATTTGGACACTGCAGCACATGTAATGTGCTTGCTAATTCCCCTCAGCTCAGGCATCCTTTCTGTCCCAAACACTAAGCTTTTCCAAACAGCTGCTGCTTACACTTGCAGTCCTGGGAAATAGTTTTTTATTATTTCCATCTTTTTTTGGATAAGAAATGTCCTTACTAATATTCTACTGACCTTAGGATGCAAAATAGACAAAATTTAGTAGTGAATCAGTGGCAGAAACCATAGCAGAGCTGTAATGAGGCTCAAGGAGGAGTCTTCTGATGGCTTTTGTATCTATTAGATGATGACCTTATTTTTTGGGTATTCAATATCCAGTTCTGGCGAGTGCTGGAAATGTGGGTTTTGAGGTAATTGAAAATATTTATTTTAATACCTGTATTTGAACAGTAAGACCCAAACAAGTGCTCTTTTCAGAGTTCTTAATGACATGTGGTCCATATTTCCCTGCTGTGAGTTTGAATATCACTTCTGTAAACCAGAAGGACCTGGTAGGTAACAACACACTGCCATGTGTTTCTAAAGAAACAGATGACCAATTTTACTTCTTGGAGCTCATACACAGTAGAATTTACACCTCAACTGGCAGATGATGGGGTGTGGAAGATTTTTCTAAATAGTAGATATACTGACATAATATTATTTCTCTACTCCAGTACTCTAGGCTATCCAAGCAGTATGGAATGGACATCTACCTGAAGAAGGAGTTCCTCCAGTACACGGGGTCTGTGAAGGAACGAGGTGTACTTTACCTTCTGATGTCATTGCCTCAGGTACAGCAAAATGTCAGTGTTCAGAGAAGAACTACATTAGTTCTGCTTCACAAAAATGGAGCAGAGTTAAATTTACCTCTAACCTCCTTGGAATCACAGTGTTTCTTGTCCTTAGAATCATTGTACTGAATACCACATGTGAACACAGACAGGCCTGAATGTAAAATACTACTTTATTTACAACTGGCTGATCTTCTGGTGAAATTCTTAAAAATGTTTGAAGCAAAAGCTTGCAAAATGGAAACATCAGCATTTTCCTGTGGCATTTAGATGCAAGTGTTTTTATGTGTGCTGTGGTTCTGATATGTTGAAACCACCAAACTCATGAGTGATGATGAAATTGAATGACAGTGAGTGGTGACAAAGATCTAGATCACCAATTGATTTTGTAATGAATTTCAGTATTCTCACATGAATAGCTTGTTTATCATTTGTCATAGGAGGTTATTGAGTCTCTGCATCAATAATTGTTATAATAGGCATGAGACAGCAGCCCAGAGCAGTGGTTATTCCTGCCTTTCGTAATAATATAAATTAAACCTTCTATTAAAAGGAAACCTGAAATGAAATAATTTCATACAGGCAGAGCAGAGATATCAGCTCTTCTGTGATGAGTTGGAGTTTGCAGCTCTTTCCAATGGAAGAAGAATTGAACCCTGAGGAGTGCAGGCACAGGGGTTGATCTTGTGCTGTTTTAGCTTTGTGTGTAACTCCCGAGATCACAGCAGACACGCACACGCTGTACCACGATATCACAATTCAGCCAGCTAATAAAGGGGGAAAGGAAATCAGATCACTGGAATGATCCAGGATCGTGCGGGCCAGCTACGCCACGCTGTACAACGTGCAGTAAGCAACGCTGTGTTTTTAGGACCAGCAAAGAAAAGGGGTGATCGTGGCCTCGGACAGCAACTTCTCCATGGCTGTTGCCTTCCACGCCTCGGAGCTGCGCGTTCCCGCGTTCGTCGTCGTGCCCAGCGGCACGGCTCCGGCCCGGGCGAAGGCGTGCCGCGACTACGGCGCCGTTCTCGTCTCCTACGGCGCCGCGGCCAAGGACTCCCAGCTGCACGCCAGGAGGCTGGCCCAGGAGAACGGCTACCTCTACCTCGAGGAGTAAGTGGAGCCAGGCTCGTTACAGGGATCTCATCAGGGCTGGCATAGCTCTGCAAAAACAGTTAGTTTCAGTAAAATGTCGTCTCACCAAATGCTCCTCTTGCCCGAAATATGGACAGTTACAAGTTCCCAGGTTCAAATCAGGTCTTTCTGTAACATTTTGGAAACCAAAATGAAACACTCTTCTCTTCCCCTAAATTAGGTGAACTTTGTGATTAGGGCTAATAATGGCTGTGGGTTAATTCTTTAGGAACTCTGTCAGAAAGCATTAAGGCTAGTGTTCGTTTCTGGTCTCTCTGTTTGAAGTTAGGTGAGTAAAAGTCAGTCTTTAATGCAAAGAGTTCAGTGGGATAATGTGGAGCAAGAGAAGGTTAATGCTCTAAGATTTTCACATAGCTGATGTGAGGAATAAAACTCATAGTGCCTTGAAAAAAAAATGATTAAGAGGCTACTTCACACCTATAGTTGAAGTAGCTGAGCATAAATCTAAATTTGAACTATTTGAGGTCATGGGATAAGGCAGATCTAACAAAACTATGAATAAGACAGGTAAAAATACTTAGGAATGATACATTTTCCCTTTTCTCTTTAATCTCTGTAGCCTCTTATGCATTGTCTCCCCCACACATACCCCCCTTCCTGCCTTTTTTTTTAACCTTTCTTCACAAAAGACTTCCAAAAGCACAGAGGGGTGAATCATGAACAGTGGTCCCTCTGATACACTGAGCTGAAATGTTCTTGTCCCCCTGTTGCTGCTGCTTCTGTGCAGGCTTCATCCCTCTCTTGGTGTTAGTATGGCATCTCCTGCAGTGTGTGCCCATTCCCCTCCAGCTCCCAGCCACTGCTGCCTTAAACACAGTAGTAATGAGTGGTGTTGCTTGGAAAGAAGATCCCAGAATGAGCAGACCAGAGGAAATCCTCACTTCTTTCCCAGCTGGTGTATTGGGAAGGCAGCACTACAAACTGTACTGTCCAGCCCCTCTGATAGCTCTGCCAGCAGCCACTGACACACAGGGCTGGTTCGTGTGCCAGGTCTGCCACCATGGGCACAATCTTGTCCCAGCCTGAGATTTTCAGTGGGGAATGAGGTGTCCTAAATCCCAAAGAATTTTAAACACTTTTATGCTCCTTTGAAAACCAGAGTTTTCCATAACTTTGTGATTTCCAAATTTCTGCCAGCCATTTTTCATTTGATGTTTTAACTTCCAGCTGGCTCACATCAGCTATCACATTTGCATATAAGAACTGAATTATTTTATTGTAATTTGATGTTTAATCTTCCCTCCTTCCCAAATAATGACTTAAGCTACATAAGGTAGCTCTTCTCCAGGTTCATGAAGCTCCAGGGACAATGCATGTGTAGGACTTCAGCATCCAACTCTGAGGAACTCTAATTGTACACACTACCATTAATAATATGAAGGCATTCTGATTTATTTCAGATTTCAAGAAGCAGAGTTGTTCAATCTGTGACTATGTTTAATTAAAACCTCACAGATGCAATTCTTCACTGAAAAAAAAAAAAAAAGGAAAAAACCCCACTTCAATTGTGAGCCTTTTCATAATGGGATGTCTGAAAAATATTTTGATAGGTGTAGACTGGGGGAGATTTCCCAGTGTAATGTATGCCTTTATGGATAGCCAGTCTTCTCCAGTGTGGGTCTGACACACATTCTCATTACTTGCCAAAGCTGTTTCTAAAATACCAGCTGATCTCCCAGGTGTTAGAATGGAACTTCCGAAATGTCATTTTATTTCAGTTTAATTGCATACAGTCCCTAGCAATTTGGTCCCCTAGACTGCTCACCCAGTAATTCATTCTGCCCTTCCTGAGGCAGAAGGGTGACTGGGTTTGGCTGTACCTGCACAGGCAATGCCCTGCAGCTGGGTGTGTCACTGTCAGCTCTTCCCATTTCTTGAGTGCAATTAAAATACTGTGTCATGAAAATGACCATGCAAGAATTCAAATAGATGAAGGACACTTTTTACCCAGTTGCAACTTCCTGGGAAATCACAGGAAGGAAATGTGATTTTTCAAATTGGAATTCAATCATTTAGTCTGCCTAATTGCTGCCTGGGTGCCATGAAATTTTTACTAACTATAGGGGCTCAGGACCTTATTATAAAAGCAATGTGACTATTGCCAATAACTAACTCAGTACCTCTGCGAGGATGTAAGAAAGATTCCTTTGTGAATCAGAGAGGAAAGAGACCTGCAGATTGAATTACACACCTTCCTTCCTTGAGAACCCATTTTTCTCTTGTGTAACTCCATATCTAAATGCTGTTCAAACCTGATCCTTTGAGATCTGGTTAGTCTGTTACTCCATCCAGCAGACTCTGAACCCTTTACTTGGAACAGATGGGAACAGAGCTGCCACACCAAAACTTCATTGGAAAACTGAAGCCTGACAGCCCATCTTTGATTGCTGATGTATCACACATTTCAGAAGGCAAATATCCAAGTTTCTACCTCTGGCTCAAAAATGTTTATTTCAATCTACAGTGTTTAGGTTTATATGCCCTGTTCCTTCATTTTGCCTCAAAGACATATGATACTCAGAGTTATGTTTGCTTTCAAAAAGCAAAAGTTATCAGTCACAATGCAAAGAAAATCACCCATTTTATTATAAAAGCTGATGTCTGATCAGTGGACTGATGTTTCAACTGGATATTAGCAAGGAAAACATGGTGATCTGAAATATTGATTCAAATTGCCAACAGCTCTCCATGCCCAGAGCAGTCTCATTTGGTCAGTTTTCAGTTGTTGGAGAGGCTTTATTCCTTCATTGAATATGCCAAGCCTTCACTCATTTTTGCAGGTCCCCAGGTAACTATGGCAGGGGTAGCTCCACAAACTCAGATCTGAATCTCATTTGGGAATAAGGCTCCAGAACTGTTCAGGAGGCCAGTGATGTATTTTGTCACATATAAGAAGGAGGAGATACTTTATCAAGATACTCCTTCAGTATCTCGATAAAGACAATAAATACAGGATTCAGTTACCATCCCACTATGATTTCTTGCCTTTGTCTTTGGCTGTGCTACAGGAGTGGGAGTTCACTAATCCTATCCTGTATTATGTAGTTATAGAGACCTTTGCCCTGAGGAGTATTCTGTGTCTTGATATATATGTGAGGTAACTTCTCAAGGGCCTTGGTCTCCTTGCAGGAATTCTGTGCTCCTATGCTGAGCTTCTCTGTGCATGTCTAACAGTAATAAAAAGAGTTTCCTCATACCCAAGCATCCTTGGGTCAAGTAAATCAAGTACAGTCATTGGATCTATAATTCTGTTTGCCAGAAAAAGCAGAATGTACAGAGAGCTCATATTTCTTATATATAGTTCTACATTTACACCACTGCTAACTTGTAAATAAAATGCAAACCAGCTTTTAGAAATAGATCCAAGTCAGTCATGTGACTGTAAAGCAGAGTTTTCTTCAGCTTTTTGATGCTGCTTTGTCCCTATTCTTTATGTTGTGTTTGCCTGAAAGTATTTTACCAGTATTTTGGCATGACTAAATGCTTCACTTACCCTTCCAGAGTCTTCCCAGAGTAATGTGAAGGTACCTGATATTGGCCCTGGACTGTGGAAAGACAACTCCAGCAATCTGTTTGGTATTTGTGAGGCTGAACACACTGCTTAAATCTCATGAAAATTTCCATTCATCACTAAATCCACTGATAAGTAAAGAGGAGGAGATTTCTTTTTGAGGCTTTGCTTGAAGTTTGGACTGCAGCACTTGAAATTTATGAAGCTGAAGGAAGTGATGTTAATGGAAACATGACTTCTCTCTGCCAGCTCTGTAAACACGTGATAACAAAGGGAGTTAAGTGCTCTTTGGTCTAAAGTCTGTTTGAGGGGCTTGTGTACAGCACAAGCTTTCCCCCAGCAGGCAGCAGCGTGTGAGGGTCCATCTGATGGCACTGTCCTGTTGCAGCACCTCCTCCCCTCATGAGCTGCTGATTTACTCTCACATTTACATTTTCTGCCGAACAATGTCTGGGAAGTCGTAGATTGACTTGTTACTGTGCTGACAGCTGTGAGCCCTGCTGATGTGTGCCCTTCCTTCCCACAGGGAGGACAGTGCTGTGTACCTGTCGGGCCTGGGAACCGTGGGGCTGGAGCTGTACGAGCAGGTGCCAAAGCTGGACGCGGTGATTTTCCCTGCAGGAGGCCACTGTGGCCTGCTGGCAGGGTCAGCTGCTGCACTCAAACACCTCAACCCACATATTTCTGTCATTGTAAGTGGCCTTTCACCTATTAAGCGTTGCATTTGGGCGGCTTTCACCACAACTGCTTACAAAAGACACCTGTATCTAGTGACACTTGCATATCCTGTGGACTTTGCCTCAGAGAAGACTCTGTAAGAACCAGGGAAGTTCCTGTCCCTTGTCTCTTTGGCTGGATTTAAGAGAAAAGCGAGGGAAGATTTCCTCTAAGCAAATAAAATCCAGTTCTGTGTTTTGAAATAACTTATTACTGGAATGATTTGGTCCTAAGTAAGCCACAGAATAAGTTTAATGGTAGCACAGTTGTTTTGCAACTTGAAATTAATTGTTAATTTGAAGAAGAAATTTCTGTAGGTTTTGCTGTCTACTTTAGCGATAACTTCTCTTATAATTGGTTCAATAAAAAACATCTCTCTTCCTCAGGGAGTTGAATCTGAAAATTTCCCAGTATTGCAACAGTCCTTAAAAGCTGGCCAGCCAACTGAAGACCAGGCCTGCAACAATCATCACTTCTATGGAGGTGAGAAAATGCAGTATTCTTTTGGAGGTAAAATAAAGGTTGTAACAGATTTCTCCAACTGTATTATTTCAGTTCAAATATATTTTAAGGGAGTTCTCTGAAGAGACAGAATTTAGTTCAAGCTGTAAGAGCAACTTCTGCCACATTTTCCCCCACACTCTGATGGGGTACAATGCTATTTCCAGTGCACATGAATACTTAGAAATATGAGAGTATTTATCTGAACATTGTGTTCACAAGCAGCATCTAAACCAGTGAGTCAATGGGAAAGCTCTTGTGTAAAAGGCTAATTTGGGAAAAGGCAGGAAAATAATGACGTGCTTAAATATTTAGACGCAAAACCGTTCTCAGAACAACAGTGTTTGTAAATGCTATGGTTGTTTCCATATCATTTGGTCAAAACCCCTCAACTGTTAAGCAATTTAAGAACATCCTGGTTGCCTGATGTTCTAATCTTTGGAAGTTTTGGATTAAATGGGAGTTTTATAAGACCCTTCTAATTTCTCCTGGTTAGCTCTGCCTGTGTTTGCACTGTTAGCCAGCTGTCCTGCTGGAGCCCAGTGCCATGCTTGGGTCTCCTCTCCTTCCAGCCTCACTGAACAGTGAAAAGCACTGGGATGCAGGGTCACTCTCACACTACAACAATGCCAGTGAAGTATTAGAATTTTCTTGAAGGGCTCCAAAATAGCAAAATCTTGTGAGATTTGGTCTTTCATTACCAAACACATTTCTGTCACATGAAAGAAATCAAGCAACTTAAGGTCATGTAACAGCAGTGTGCTGCACTCATTAAGGGCACAAACCAGCCAGGACTCTAAAAAATGCTGAATATGTCCAAAGCAGCCAATTCAATATTTTTGTCTTTTGAAATCTGCAGATGTGAGTGGAGTTTGCTTTGGCAGCAATTCTTTACAGCTGACTGGGAAGCTTGTGGATAAAGTTGTTGCTGTGAGGTAGGTGAAGAGAAACAGTGAAATGAATAATACTGGATGGACATTGCTGTATATGAAAAATGTGCTGTACCAGCAGGTTATGGTGGTTCTGTGTGAGCAGTGGAGAGCAGGTTGGCAAGAGCTGCCATCATGCAGAGACTGGGGGAGTGTGGGGTTGGGGTACCTTTCCTTCCAAGAGGGGCACTGAAGACACTGAACCCATACCCACACACCACAGAATCACAGAATGTCTCAAATGGGAAGAGACCCACGAAGGATTATCAAGTCCATCTCCCTGCTCCTAGCAGGACTACCTAAAGTTAAATGATATGACTAAAAGTTTTATCCAAACTGACACTTTGGCCAAAACTTCACCTGCCACCACTACGTGGTCATGCTTTGGGTGCAAAACTTGTCCTTCTGTTCTACAACACTTGAAGGCAGCCCTTGACAAACCTCTTCTAAATCTTCACAAAAAGGCCACATTTGTGGAATAGACTTACTATTATGATTTGGGTAATATTTCTAGCAAAAAAGCCATCCTGTCTTTCAGTTAGTGATGAGTCTGAGGTGTACATTCACCCCCAGCAGCACAGCGTTCTGTAACACCACCCTGGGGTCATACGTATCTGGGAGGATGGCAAGAGCCCAGTTACACATAAATGTATTTTCTTCTGCTTTTGGGAGCTCATTTGGTTTGTTTTGACCCAAGCCTCTTGCTTTCAGGGAGGAGGACATCCTCATTTCAATGCTGAGACTGCTGGAGTACGAGCGAGCCACGGTCGATGCAGAAGGGGCCATTGGACTTGCAGCACTGGTGGCAGGGAAGCTGCCTGAGCTGAAGGGTAAAAGGTACAGCAGACACTGCAAACAGGGAACTGTGGCAAAGACAGAGCATCCTGGTCCCAGGAAAGGGTGACAATTGACTTGTGTGGGTAACAAGGCAGTTCCTGCCTTGAACTGGCAAGGGACTCATCAGAGGCAGAAGCTTCAGACTGACTGGACTGGTCACAGGGGGTAGGGTTGTGTTGAACAAGATGAATTCCAGCCTGGAGACCTGACAGATCTGGTCCATTTCCTCAATTCTCAGATGTTGGGGGAAAGGCCTTACAGCTCCATGAAGCATCGTTGCTCCTGCCAGCACAGAATCCTGCTGCTGTCAGCCTGCTGTCCCCTCTCATTGCACTTGTGGAATCCAGGCTGTCTGTGGTGGGACAGGAGCAAGGCACCCTGCTGCATCACCCAGAGGCACCTGCCTCCCAGTCCTGAGAGCTGTCCTCCACACAGGCAGAGGGATTATCCTTGTGCCTGTGTTGAACGTGTGGTAAGGGCTGCCCTGCCTCTCAGCTTGAGGACTCAGCACTGAAGTGGATTGAGCCTTGGCTCAGGTCATAGTCCAGAATGTATTTAAACATATGTGCCCTCAAGACAAAATAAAATTTCCAGTGCACAGCATTGTACACTAAAATGCTGCTGAGGCAATTCTTCAGAAGAGGCTGACAGAGTACACACAGAGCAGCAACACATTTCAGTAGGGCTGCAATAAAAGGCAAAATGCAAAGGTTTGGTGGTCTCAAAGCAGTTAGATTTGACTCTGCAGAGAGAGATTTTCATAGACTAATCATGTGGCTCTTCACACATTTTGGCACTCTTTTTTTGGGATCGGGATGAATTTATTAATCAATGATTACAGAAAGCCTTGAACATACACATTGTCTGATCAGTAAGAGGCTGAAACTTAGAACTTCCAGGGGAGAATTGTATCAAATTTTTAAAACTTGAAACCTAGCCCTACAGTTCTCCAGCTAATTGTCTCTAACAAAACTCAAATCTCCAGGAAATGCACAATGAAGACAACACTTCAGGCCAACTAATGCAGCCAACTTCTAGGCCTCCCCTACCTGCTCACAATGTATACTGACAGCCAGAAGCCCTCTGAAGTGTAATACTTATTTAGGGGAAGTTCTAGCAGACCTCAGGCTGATACTGGCACAGTGTTTAGATTTATGGTTCCTTTACCCAGGCAAGTGCTAATCCAAACTCCTATTTTTCTGTCTGTTTTCAGAGTGGCAGTTGTTATATGCAGTGGAAACCTGGAATTACATTTGCTGCAGCAGTGCATAGCTCGTGCCCTGACCCTCGATGACAGAGTGTGCAGGTTTTCCCTCGTGATTTCCGACCGCCCAGGAGACATGTCAAAGCTACTGGAGATTTTGGCTCGGGAAGAAGCAAGGTAAATCACCTAACAGTTGGGAAATAGAATCACAGAATAGCACAAAGATTATTAAATATTGGGAAATGTTTCCAAATGTCTCTGAAGGCAAATCTGTAAGTAACTAACTAATCAAAGGGTTTTTTCTTGTTACATTGAAGAAAAGTTTTTATTTCCCTCATTTTTGTTCCAATCTGAAAACACCTTTGTAGCATAAAACTGCTTCTAATTTAGAAAGAAGGAAAGATATTTACTCCTCAGACACTTACTGAAACTGTTCAGCAGTGACAGGGGATTGTTGTGATCTCTAATTTGTCCCTTCTTCGATCTAGAGTTGTGGACATCAAACAAGAACGCACATTTGTGACATCTGAGCTCTTCACTGTCAAGGTAAGATGAGATGCAGTTTCAGTTTCTCTAATAGTACTGGCCTCCCCTGGTTCATTCTGTTTCCCTGTGTCTCTTTATGCCTGTGTGGAAGTCCAAGAGAGTGTGCCCAGTGTCAGAGATTATTCCCTCTGTGTTTTACAGCTTCTTGCCAAACACTTAGCAGGCATATAAATAACACGGGACCAGTTTTACCTGCTGTTGCAACACCCTGGTGAAATACTCCAGGTGTTGTATTGCACTGTTGCTGTTACAAACCCTCCTGACACGTGTGGCAGGGTGCTGGAGGAGGTGAGCAAGCTGCAGCATCCAGGCAGAACTTGAAGAGCCAGCTGTGTAGGCTGGCTGTAATTGTCTGACATGTTTCCCTTAAAGCAATGTAGAGAACACCCTTACTCTTAAGGAATCCCCCTTTTTAACTGGGGACTCTGTCTTGTTTCATATACACCAAGAGCACAGAGGAAAGTCATTATTCCTTTGCTGAGGATTGGATGCAGTAACAGGCAAGTGTTACCAGCTGATGGTGTCTCTGAAAAGGACCATTTGTCTCATGGAGTATGTCTTATTTCAACTGGTTTGGCAAAGGTGTGGTCCTACTGATTTCATGCTATCACTGTCCAGGTCCAACCTGATTTAATTTGTGAAACCTCAGGTGGAAGTCAAATTAGAGAGCTTTGCTAAACAGGCTCATAATTGGGGTGCAGAAATATTACTGGGTAAGCAAATTCTTCCATTTTGGCCTTTAAATTTAATTTCCCACCTGGATGCAACAGCCTGCTCAATATTTTCACTTGCAGGTGTAAAGAAGAAGTAGATTAAAGTTCACTATAGTACATGATATCATCAATTCTCAAGCATGTAGGACTTAGCCCACATTGTGCCATAATGATAGGCCAGCTCTCTGCTTTGGAGATAGCGTGACACTCGCTGCACGAGGTGGATAAATCCCTCTGAGTGACTGACTTAGCTCTGCAAACCCTTCTCACTGAAGGCTAGGTTCAACAAACCCTGTAACTCTTAGAAAGTTTTCAGTGCCATTTTTATGGAGTGAGGCTTGTAGTTTTTATGTCTGCTATTAAGCAAATTAAATGAAATCTACTGTCTTAGGTGGGTTTTTTTGTTTGTTTTAGATTTTAGTGAATACAGACCCTGTGTGAAACAGTGCCATGCGCTATTCTCTGCACTTTAAACACAATGTTTTTTCACTGACTGTTCACTTCAAGAATCTGACAGTGTTGTATTACGAAAAGATTGAAGGGAGGAATTTGCATCCCTGAATAATTTAATTGGATATTGGATTTGCATGATGGCTTTCAGTCAGTCTGGGAGAGGCTATTGGATAATTAGATGTGAAGTACAAAGTAGTGACCCAGACATACAGACCTCTGCAGGCAGCTCTACCTGGTGACATCTAATGAATTGTGAAGCCTTCTTCGAAAATTAAAACACATGTAATCAAAAAGGGTAAAATACAAGGTTTATATGTAAGCATCAAAATGAATTTGCTCTATCCAGATACAAGAAAAAAAAAACTATTTTCATAGTAAAGCTAATACATGTGAGGGTTTTTGGTTTTTTCTTCGTTGTTTCTAAGAGCCAAAGATTTGTGTTATCAAAATACTCTAAGTATTTGTTATGTAAATCACAGCACATAAAAATAAGCATCAATTTAAACCTGGATCAAGAATCAAAATTACCACCTCATGTTGTACTGGTGGTAATAACAAGAAAGGCATTGCAGCTACACCCATTCACATTTAATGTGACTTTTGACTGTGAGTATAGACTAAGTGTTTGACAGAACAGAGCAGTGAGCATGGATGCTTATTTGAAACACTAAACCTTGTCCTGTGACAATATCGCCTCAATATTTAATCATCCTTTTAGATTTACCCTTTTATTTCCAAAGAACAGAAATTTGGCTTTCTGTCACTTGTCAGGATGATAGAGCTGCTTTGGTTGTTTTTTTTCATTCTAGTGAAATGCCTTTCTGGGTTAGTGTTTGTTCATCTAGTGCACACTTGGAACACTCTCTGGGAAGACCCTTGCTGATAGTCTGATTTCATGAAATAGTAAGGACTTTCTAAAATGAAATTTTATGTTCAAGCTACGCTTCTGGAAAAAAAAAAAAAAACTTTTGGAACATTTTACTGGCAAGAATAAGAGAGTTTTTTTACTAAAAAATAAGGATGGAATATATCTACATTAGATTAAGAAGTGCCTTGTGCAGAGGGATCAGCTGCTTGCATTCCTTGGAACAATACAGGACTTTCTTTAGGATTCTGCCTGCTCAAACCTCCAGTTTAGATTCTCTTCCCTTGTGACTCATTCTGGATTTCTTTCTCTTAGAGGACTACACCCTAATTCACTCTTACCTGACTAGTTAGGAAACTACTTCCAAAGTCCCTATATTGAAATAGATAACTCTTAGCAAATCAAACAAATAACTGGTCTGGCAGGCTTCACATTTTACAGCTGTTGAAGGAGGTTAGATGGCTGAGAATATCTAGACAGAAGAAAAGATCAGAGCTAATGAGAAAAATCATCTGATATCACCAGGTAACTGGGTACAGAGATCTAAAGGACTACCCAATTCATGGGGGGAAGCTACAGCTTGCTTCTGTGAACTTTCTCTGGTCTCCACCAGTAATATTCCTCAGATTCAATTGGGACAATTTATCACTTAAATTGCTTCCATCTGTAAACCTCTTTAAAACCATTAAAGTCCCTTTAATTTCATATTACTATTGACTCAGAGAGAAGTCAATGAGAAAAATCAATAAGCAACTTAATAAGGTAAGGACATTCTCTGCTATGAAGTAGATCAGCAGCTTGTCTGCTTAATCAATGTCTAAGTTTTGGACTCGGGCAACCTAGTTGAAAAAAAATGTCTTTGAGTTCATCAGTTTTCTAAAAGAGTCTTTCCAGCACTGAAACTCCAGCATGATCAAACTGGCAGGCCCAGGAAGGTTCTGCAAGGTCTTGAATTGCCCCAGCAGCTTTTCAGTGGGTGGCTTTTCCACTGCAGTGGTGGCAGTGCTCCCTCTGACCTCACTCCTGTCTGACATTATGGGTTGTCTGGTCTGTTCACTTCAGACCTTTTGGGAGCTTCACTGTGCTGTGGTTTTGAAGAACTTGGAAGAGACCAGCTGAAAAAGAACATCCACCACATTACTTCTCCCTCTTGTCTGTGCAAGAAAATGCTAAATCATAAATCAAATATTTCCTTTTCTTTTCAGTAACATTAGTCATTCTCTCACTGGTGCTGGAATTTCTGGCTTTGTGTGGTGAAATACCTGTTTTTCTCATACAGTTCATTCACCTCAGGCCAGAACTCAATAAATTGTTTTAGCCTGCTCTGATCAATTTGAATAAATGTGTTTGGGCCAAGTTGCGTTTTCTAAAGGCTGGAAGGAAATATTTTGGATTAGAGTTCCCAGTTGCCAACACATCCCCTGTTATTGCCCTGTGAAGCAAATACAGAGGAGCAGGCAGCTGCACAGCTAAGATGTGCAGAAGGATGCTATCATTCCCAAAGCATTTCCTGCATGACCCTGGGCAAGGCTCTGCTTCCATCTTCCATTCCCCAGCTGCAAAGTGCAGACACTGGGAGTGGGAAGTTCAGCACTCCATTCCTTCTGAGGCCCTCCAGAAGAATTCAGTCGTGTTCCTTTCTGAGGCCCTCCAGAAGAATTCAGTCGTGTTCCTTCGTGGCATTCCACAGCAGGCTGTGGTGCAGGGTCGGCTGCCCCCGCTGGAGAACCAGAGCCTGCCCTGGGGAGGCTCCTGCTGGATTTCTGCCTGCCTTACATAATCTGGTGGCAGCTTGTTGGTGCTGGTGCCCACCGACCTGGATGCACCACTGCCAAAAGATAAGGCTCAGGTTGCACAAGCAGCTGACAGCTGCTGCACTCTTCTCAAGCATTCCAGTGCTCTGACCTTGGGGACCATCTGGCAGCTGATCATCAAACCATCAGCTGAGCTGCTGTTACCAAATAAGCTGTAATATGAAGTAATCTACACTGGGTGTTTACTAAATTATTCAAATTGCCCAGTTGTTGATTTTTTTTAAAAAGAACCCCTTTTTCTAAATATAGAACTGAAACCAGTGTATATAGATAAGGTTTTCACTCCTAGCTCCAGTGACTTTCATGCAAACAAACCTATAACGTTACTGAATGTGGTGTATCGTGAACAGTAACTTATGCAAATCCAACAACAACAGCTTAAGATGATGAATATGAGTTCTAGAATTAAAGAAGCAGGATACAAAGGCTCAATGGATGATTCACAGACATAAAGAACTGCACTAGTTACTTAGGATTAGCTTTACGTGGAGCCTGGAAAAGCACAAAAGACTGAAATCTCTTGATTCAGCAGTACTACTCATGTTTCCTCTGCCCTCTAACATTGGCTCAGCATGTCCACCCACTATTTTTATTTGCACACACAGATAGCAGGCATCAGGGAGCTGAGAGGCATGCCAAAGGCATTTTTAAAATCTAAGGAAATACAATCTAAAAGGTAAAGTGCCTCCACTATGAGAACTTGCAGTTAAAATAGAGTAGTGGTCCCCAACCTATTCAGCACAGAACTTTGTAAATTTATTCCTTTTGTGAAGTTCTGAAATTTCCTCTCTTTGAAATCAATGTGATTCCTGTGAGTATTTGGATTTATGCATCTGGATTTTGGTTTTGCACAGTAATAACTTATAATCAATTTTTTCCTTTAATTTTTTTTTTTAGCCTTTGTTCTGCTCTCTCAATTATTTCCAGTCATTAAATAAAACCCACAAGCCATCCATATTCAGTGAAATCTCTTTTGTCTTTAATTACTTGTAAGGCTGCTCTGAAAAAAACTAACATGCTGACTGAGCCCTTTGGCTGGAATATATCCTTACATTACCTGCCACAGAGAGTGGAACTTTAAATGCAGTAAAAAATCCATCTGGCTGGTTATTTTAATGGTCTTGCTAGACCAGACATAAATTTATTTATTTATTTATTTATTTATTCCAGCAAAGATGCAATATGTAGGAGAGAAATTCATAAAATGCACTCTGTTGTTGATGGGTTTGTGGGTTTTTTTGAAGCACAGGAAAGAAAGGTGTGCTGTGCATAGATGGCCCTGCAGCCCATAGGAGCTGTGCAGGTTCAAAAATCCCATTTATAATTCTGAGGGGTTGTCAGTATGAAATAAGTTTAAAGTAAATTTTTCTCTAGTTGTCATAAGTCATCTTATCTGGTGTACAAGAAAGATCAGGCAATAGGTTCTGTCATTTATTCTTAAAAAGACCATTTTGGGGCACTTACTCTTAGGTCATTGATAGCTATGGAACCTCCTACAGTGAGTAGTTCTGGGGTGCTTCTTCATCCCACATAAATACAACCTCATAAACCTCCCCACAGAGGTGAAGGCTGCTCTGTTGGACACTCGTGTAAATTATGTTTCCCAGCTGAAGTAAGCAAGAGAGAGCAGTTTGTGGAAGTAAAGCTGCAGTGTAAATTGGCTTAATCTAAGCAAGAAAGTGAATTCTTGCTTTCCTTGCTGCTGAGATCTATAGCTGCCCTGAGGTGTTGTGTGATTCTCTCTTCTCTCCTGCCGGGAGCAAACGTTCTCTATTCCTCTCTTGGACAACTGTGAACAGTCAGGTGAATTTCTGGAGCTGTTTGTTATCACTGCTGTTGCTGTTACTGCTTTTATATTACACTTTTATGCTATCTCCATATCAGCTGCTGGATGTGCTGCATGCTCAGAACAAAACGACAGCGCTTATCCAACCTGTTCACAAGCTCCCTGGCTCCAATTAGTGAGGTCTGCCTGGTTTCCATCATGAGCAGTAAGGAAAGGGCAGAGAGGATAATTAGCCATAAATCAAAATGCTTCCCCATGCTTGCTCCCAGGGCAGAGCAAGTGCTTGCAGTTCAAGGCTGAATCTGTCAAGTTCCAAGAGCAGCAATTGATTTACTCAGGACAAAACAGGCATGATTGCTGTGGAAGGGGGAAAATGTTGCTTTTTAAAATTACAGATTCCATGAGAGATGTGTGTGTCCTCTGGAAGATATGATTGCAAAGCTTTAGGGATTTTATATGAACCAGGGAATGGGCAATGGGTGTTTGGTACATTGGCACCCTCAGATACTTTTCCCAGCCATTGTGTTCTCTCCCCTTTCCTCATTATTACTTGTCCTCTATGACTGTCCCTCTCTTGAGACTAAATCCCACTTTTTTGAAGAAGAAAGAAATTAGCATCTAATTTGCATTCCAAAGAACCAAACAAATAGAGCTATGCTCAGCACAAGAGGTGAAAATTTACAAGACCAGATTAGAAATGTGGCTTATTTCATGATGGATATTTGAGAAGCTGTAGCCTGTTTTCTAATTAAGTGAGCTATGGCTATTTAGATTAACTTGGAGTGTTAGTGTTTTATATTTTCATTCAACAGTTTTGCTAAAGGTTTGTTGTTATTTTAAGACAGTTCCAGAAAACATAAATTCGAAGTTTTTATTTAGAAATGTCCTTATAAACAAATTAGAGTATTTTTTGCCTTGTTGCTTTCTAAAAAGAATGCAGCTCTGATAGGAACATTTTAACAGGGCATGTCTGGACCACCCCCAAAAGGTTATCATGGCTTGTTGTTTCTCTGCTCTCTGTAGATTTACCTGTTACAATGAACTCTCACCGTGCCTCATCTTGGGTCCTTGCCAGATTTCCATGTTTCTGTGAGGTCTTTTTGCCATGTGGCACTTCCAACACCAGTGATAATTCCAGCAGGGCTAGCAGTAATGGAAGTTAGGAGTCTCAAATTGTGAAGTATAATTTTCCTTCTGTACATTTACATCGGTGCCTCATTTTTTCTAGTGCCCAGGCTTTCAAGTGATGGGGCAGAGATGTGAGTATGCAAAAAGGAGAGATTATAGAAAAATTGAAAAAATGCCACTGAAGTTATGATCTTCATGACAGGATTTCAATAGTACTTTTGGAGGCAAGTGAAGATTCAAAAAAACGATCAAGTTTAGTTTTGCCCAAGTTGTTTCATTTAGCAGCAGAACAACCACAAAAGACTGCTAGAAGTGATGCAATAGGCAAACAGAAACCAGAATGAAGCAAGAAGGTGTGCGAGAAGTGAAACCAGCCAAAATACTGCAGAGATGATAAAGAACTGGGGGATAACTCCATGACAGACAAGAGAAGGAGAATATAAAACCTTGAAGGATGGAGGTACTGGAGCAAACACTTGCTAGAAATACAGAAATGAGGTGAGGTAAGAGTCAGAGGTGGGTGAGGTGGCAACAATGCCACGTACATACCCCAGGGAATGGAAAAGAGAAGCTACTAACAGATGTCTTCAGGGAGGCCAAGTACCTTGCCCAGGAGCCAGCAGAGGATCAGCCTGTCTTATTTAAACTTTGAAGGCAATAAAGTAGGGCTTTTGGAAGGTTTTGTGGTCATGCAGATGGGCTGGAAGAGCCCCAGATGTCTGCAATGTCAGTTTTCCTACCTGCACAGACAGCGGATGCGAGGGCCAGAGGTTTTATGTTGAACTGATAGTTTTTAAGAGCGTGTTTTCGGATTGAGTTGGAAATGGCTTTGTCTGAGGTTGCTGCCATGCCATCAGGAATGGTCCTAATTCTTTTTGCAGGTCACCTGCACGGTGGAGACCAGAGACAAGATCCACACAGCCCAGCTGAGGAATGCGCTCTTGGAACGCTACCCCACAACCGCCTGGACGGAGCGGTGACGGGCACGGCGCGGGGGCACGAGGGCCTCTGCCAGGGATTCCACAGGGCCCCAGCCTTGAGGTTTTCACAACAGATATTCTCTTTCAAAGCTGAACAGCTAGCAAATAGTTTCAGGATATTTATTTCCTGCTCAAAATGTAGTAAA
Source organism: Notiomystis cincta (assembly GCA_013398075.1). Lineage (NCBI taxonomy): Eukaryota > Metazoa > Chordata > Aves > Passeriformes > Notiomystidae > Notiomystis > Notiomystis cincta. The sequence continues at coordinate 76,602 of VZRX01001271.1, forward strand.
TGTCTTTGGGGAAAAAATGTTAAACTCAAAACTTTAATTTAGGTAAGGGAAACTCTTAGTCTCTGCTGGAATTCCATAATTCATTATCAGCTGGCTGCCTGGATTTTAGGTAGTTTGTAGAATCCAATGATATTCTGTAAACAAACAAGGAGAAGTCATTTCTCTTCACAGCTGAACATAGACCTCTCAAAGAGCTTTTGATTTTGATGCCCCTTGTTAAAGTAATGCAGCTCCTTCTGCTGGACTTAGCCATACTACGAGTACAGAAATTTTCTGTTTCCAAGCCAGAAGCAGTTTTCTTCTTGCTAAATCTGCTTCAGGAGATTGTAGGGTGGGGTTAAACACACTTCTGTTCTGATCTTTGCTACCACATGAGGAAAAATTATGCTAATAGAAGGTGGTTTAAGCACAGACAGAAAAACCCTTGGAAGATAAAAGCCAATATAATATCAATTTTTTCCCAAGGGAAAACGATCTTATTTGCAAATTAAAATTCCAAAATATTTTGCAGAAATTGAAAAAAAGTCTTGAGTATTATTAGACCTCATAAACAGGACATAAATGTGTTTCTTCCCTCTGCTTTTGGACACTCAGTGTAAAAAGTAGCACATAAACTGGCTTGTGTTTCTATATAGATAAGGGTCTCTCTACCCATGTGAATTTTGTAATTAGCATTCCACTGATCATCTTAGTCTGTCTAAAACAGACTCTATCCATCTCACCTGACAGATTAAGTACACTGTTAATAGTGACATATATTTAAAGACCACATGTTAATAGCCAAAGGCAGTGCTGGGAGAAAAGGAAGCCTAAGTCTTAGGCACATGGCTAATGCAATTAACAAAGAACACATTGACCTAAATACCATTTTTATCACAACAGGCAGAGACCAACTGACAATATAACAACAGAGTGGGATGGCAAGAAATGTGAGAGAAGTTCAGGCCCTCTTCTGAATGTGCACACAACACAGTTGTGCCTTTTCATTTGGGCAGAATTTGACTTAAGCTCTGGGAAGGCCTTACAGCACCTTCCAGTACCTAAAGGGGGCCTACAGGAAAGCTGCATGGGACAAGGGGCAGTGGCTTTAAAGTGGAAGAGGGCAGATTTATATCAGGTATTAGGAAGAAATGCTTTACTGAGAAGGTGATGAGGTAGTGACACAGGTTGCCCAGAAAAGTTGTGGATGCCCCATCCCTGGAAGGATTCAAGGCTGGGGCTTTGAGCAACCTGGTCTAGTGAACAGAACTCCATGGCAGGGAGGTTGGAACTAAATGGTCTTTGGGGGTTCCCTTCCAGCCCAAAGCATTCTGTGGTTCTGTGATCCCTCTCTCATCTGGGCAAGATGGGATGAGGAGGGGCAGCATTATGGCTGTCTCTGCAGTATTATTTTTCTGGGAAATACTCTGTTTGCTCCTCCTTGTTGTGGTTCACAAAGAAGCAAGAGCACAGAGTCTCACAAATGGTGGACACAATCGAAGTTTACAGATTTGGTCTGGTTTTGGAAGGACCATATTGGTTTGCACATGACACTAAAGATTCCTGATGCCCCAGGGGTTAGTTTTGTTCCCTTCTTGCCACCCAGAATGATGGGTATAGGCCTTGGTCCTGTAAGGCACAGCCTGTCAGACACAGCTCCTTTCTCCACTGTCAGAAGAGTTTAAGAAATCTGTATGGAAATAGATGACAGACTCCATAATATGTATTTTCTACTTCCACTGGAACAAGAAATGTCATCATCAAAGAGCAGATCTGGGGATGAAAACCCACTATAGATAAGGGTCTAATTGCCCTCTCATGTCTTTTGCCAAAAGTCTCAGGAAATTTTGAGGATATGTCAGGTACCTTCATGAGAAGAAAATGGAACTTAATAACCAAAGTTCTCAGTAGTGGCCAACAGGCTCTGCTGTCTTGATATTTGGTTTAAAATTTTGTATTATCCTGGACTTTATTGTTTTAGAAGCTCAGAGCATTAACAACTTCTTTCCTAATCAGTGGGAACTGCATTTAGCAAGTCTTCACAAACCTGGGGCAAGAAGATGTAGCAGATAGAGCAACCAAAAATCAATGCACTTGAACTCACTATATGATTTTGGAAATGTGTTTGGGGTGGGGGGAAGGAAGGTGATGTCTAGAAGGTACTTAAAATGTCAAACATAATATTTGCAGTTTGGTTTTATTTTTATTGTTTTAAGTATAAACATACTTTTAAGTGTAAATCACTCTTCAGTGGTAAACACTTTCTATGTGAATATAATAATACCAGAGGGTTTTTCATTCTATATTGCCTTTATTGAAGTCTCATTGGCTTAAAAGTTAAAATTAAGGTCTTCCAAGGGGAAAAAAAAACTCAAAATGAGACATTTAAATGAATGTATGCAATTGGAAAGAATAATGAAATACCTGTGCTGCTAACCTTTTCCTTTTTGAATTATGAAGTATAAGAAGATCTATGGCATTTCAAAGATCTAATAATGTGAGTTTTGAATGTTTTATTTAAAGAAGTATTTTTATATAGAGTGTTCTTATGTACCTTGAAAAATAATGATGACGTAAAAATTTAACTAATGGGAAAATCAGCAAAATATAAATCTTAGCATTGTATTTATTTGAAAAATAATTAAAATTCTGCTATGCCACCTCAGCAATGAAAGATTTGTCATTCTCTTGTGTGACACTGATAGCAGCCTCGCTTTAAAAAATCAGGGTTAATATTTTTCTTTTATCTGTCCTTGACTCAAAATCCACATCATTTGTGCAAGGGGGGAGCTCTGAGCTGCCAGGGAGGAGAGTGCAGCTGGGCAGGACGGCTGCTCTGGCCCTGTGGAGTGGCAGGGGAGGCTCCTGGCCTGCTCCCCAGCACGGTGGGAGTCCAGCCTGGACTCTCCCTCCCGGCACAGAAGGAGGAGCTGTCCCTGGCTGTGCTCCTGGGCAGGCTGGGCTGGGTCAGCAGAGTCCATGGGGTTGGCAGAGTCAGCTCCCAGGGATTCCCACTGCAATTATCACTGACTCTGGGGACCCAGAGTGCCAGGGTGCAGCAAACCACTGGCTGAGATGCACAGGCTGGTCTCCAGTGGCACAGGGTGCCCTGGCCCAGGTGGTTCCACCGGGGCTAGGCCGCTGTGGGAGCTGTCCCAGGCACACACCGCTGCTCAGGGGCACTGCACGACTCCTTCCCAGCACTGATGCAAACAAGGGGTACCTCTAACTGAAACAAAATCTCTTCCCACACTGAGTCCTTAATTTCTTCAGCCAGGTCCTGCTAGCTCGGGATTAATGTCTAAATCTCTGCCAGGACATGTTTTTGCAGCATCAGGAGCAGTTTATCTCCCTGTGCAGGTGGCATGTCCTGGCAGGCAGCACCTTGCCTTCTGGCCTACTTTTGGGAGACTCACAAGCTCCCCATCCTCAAGTGCAGCAGGTGCATTTGTTTTAACATCAAACTTTTGCTAGACCCAAACACAGGCATGTGGTTTACTGCATGGAGAAGGAAACTGCAGCACTCTGGGGCTGGGCTGTAATTCCTGCCAGTCATGTGGGGGATGGCCTGGGTTCTCCTGTCACTTCCTCTGCTGTTTAACTGTAAGCACTCTGCCAGATATATAATGATCAACATCCCATACAGCCGAGCCTGGAGAGCCTGTCAGTCTGGAGGAAGAGTCCTTAAGGACAGAGCCAGACCAGTCACACCTGAGTGCATCCACACAAAGGGTACAAAGAGCTTGTCCTGTGCTGGTGGTATCTGGAAGCTCCTCTAAATGCAGATACTCTGATTTACTTCTGATTTTCTTGCCTGGTTTGGGGGGGTGCAGGAGCAGATTGCAACTATGAAAATCCCTATCCTTCACACTTTTGGAATTTTGGAGAAGAATGTGGTTTTCCTTTTGATTAGAGGGCTAGAGTGTCTTTAGAAGGACATTTTAAATTTCATAATTGCTAAATGTGGTAAATTGGTCAGCCTGTGTATTCCCTCAAGGGGCACCTGAGTGGTTTTTCTTTGTGGAAATGGTTTCAAAGAATGCTGATAAATGATACAATAATGTTCCTTACATCTCTCTTTCCTCCTCTCCCCTCCTTCTTCCCCTCATGCACGTGCTGCAGGTATGTTTGGAGTTGCAGGGACCATGTAAGGTCTAGTACAGTATGTGGATTGTGCCATATTATTTTTGCTCTTCTGAGGTGCAAGAGTAAAGGAAATACTGAGGGATGTTGTTTCTTTTGCTTTCAACAAGCTATGGTAATTTCTTGAGCTGTTCATGTAGCTCTTGCACACGGAGACTGTACAAGAATGCCCACAAACATCAGACTGTGGGACCTCAAGGGTCTTGCCTAAGTGTCAAATTCACTGCAGACTCCATGGCAGTGACCAAAGCCACTCCCCCAGCCTCACCAGGGCTCTATTGCTCTTCAGGGGACCAACTGCCTGCCCCAGAGCAAATTAAATGTCCTTAATTAACCAACACTTGAGTATTTCCAAAGGCTGGCTCAGTCAACTCCTGTTGTGTTTAGAAAAATCTAGGTCAAGGTGAAAAAGAGGCAAAGCAAGATAACATATTGAGATTCTGAGAAAAGTTTTTTCATCACTCCCTCACAAAAATGAGCTCAGCCCTGAAGGCTTTAGAAGCAGTTCTTGAAAATGGATGGAAGACCTCTGATTCTGGTTCAGGCTTAGCAGTGTTTCTGAGCTGATGCTGCATATCCAGATCTCCTCAACAGAGCTTCATTTGAGCCTTGATTTGCCAAATGTGCTGATCTGGATTACTTGCCTTTAAGGAGTATATTAAACTCATTTCCATATATTATGATTTAAGGGTGAAAATGGATCTAGGTGGTTTATTTATTTTTTTTTTCTGCAACTAAGCTACTGAGCAATCACAGCATAAAAGTACTGTTTTAAGTGATGTGGTTTTTTGTGACTTGTATGAAATTATTTCTTTTTATCACCAGTCCAGGTCAAATAAATAATGAATAGGCGTGCTTTTTTGTATGTCTAGAAAAGCCAGGCATGGTTGCTTTAAATCTTCTTGGCATCTACTTTACATTGTTAATATAATGCATACCCAGTCTTGCACATAGGCTTTCATAGCAAGGGTTGTTTTTTTTTCTTGTTTCCAATTTGAAATGGATGTCGAAACAGTATTTATTTTTCAGTGCTGTCAACGGCCTAGTCGGCAGAACAATCCATCCTGAAAAACCTTTATTAACATCAGCTTAGCTCTCTTGGTGATTTACCTTCTTGTTTAGTGGCGTTTTTTCAAAAGTAAAAGCTCTTCTGTATGTTTCATTGGGGTTTCCTTTCAGTGGGAAGGGGTATTTTGAAATATTTTGCTCCAGTGAATTACTTAATTTGCAAGTGTTTTCCTTTGGCAAGCAGGGTGGGTTGGGTGTTGATGGGGATGGTTGACACCCAGCCCAGCCTTTGGGAACACAGGGTACACTTCTGTTGCACTGCCCTTCTGTTGTGGAAAGGGCATTTTGATTGCAGTGCAAAGAGTTGCTCTAAGTGATTAAGAGTAATCCTTTATTGATGCTATTGGAATAGCCTGGAGAAATGCTAATGCCTGGTGTAACCCAAGAGCCTGTAGTAGCCCAGAATGTGTGTCTTTGTGAGCTGAGTGAGGTGCCAACCTGGCTTCGTGCTCCTCCTGGCTTTTAAAAATAATTCTGTAATGTATTAAGGGTATGTTTATCTTTCTGTGATGTTAAGGGCACTATAAACACTTATTCACAAATGGTATCTCGATATTATTTTCAGTCTTGTCATGCTGTGGATTTCCTTTTCCTCAAGGCCAGTCAGCATTGCTTGCCCCATGCTCCTCAGGTTTGCAGTTTTGCTGCAAAGCAAAAGCTGGGGAGAAAAAGGGTCTGAATCTAGATGAATACCTGGTAGTTGCATTTCTAAAATCTTTGATAAGTGATGCCAAATAATCTCCATACAGAAAGCTGTTTAACCTGCCATGCTAAATAAAAATCCCAGAGACTTCAAAAAACGCTGCTGATGCCAGTGCCTGGCTAAAACTTGTTCTAACTTGGTCATATTTTTTAACTAAGGCAGTACCTGTTTCTTTCTACTCTGACTTCCTACAGCTTTCCACTGTGGTTTCCATGGGCTGCACTGAGGAAGCTTTGCCATTGCCTGTCTAAAAGGAAGCCAGTCTAATTAGGTGGAGTCCAACAGGACAGGGTTAACTTCTCAGAGCTGGGATTTTTACCTGAAACCACTGCAGAGCCCAGTGGAAGGGCTGAGGGTGAGCCTGACAAGTGCCTGGAGTGCAGACTGGCCATGGGAGGGGAAGGCAGGGCAGTATCAGTGATGGGACTTACTCTGGAAAGCTGATCCTGCATGTTCCAAGTGTGAACACTGACACTGGTGTTAAGAAGGTATCTATGTATGTTGTATGGGCATTTTATTTCTAGCATAAATTAAAAGGAAAAACAACTTCCTCACTTTTTAAAAATCTTTATTCCAGGGTCACAGACTAAGACAAAAGGTTACACAGTAAAAGGTAGCTCAGGTTGTTGACATTCCAGTTGGATTTTTAGTCACTAAATGAGTTTCTACTTCTCTATAAAATGTTAAAGTTATCAGTTTGCCCATTAAACAACAACAACAACAAAAACCAAACCACAAACAAACCACCATTTCAAACCCTTCAGTTCTCCATGCTTTTAGTACCCACTGAAAGTAAAAACTTTATGTACCTGTGCTGGAATTAGGCTTCTCTCATTGAACTGTTACAGTGTGTAGGTACTGCACAAGGCACAAAGTTACTTTTTACCACCTTTTGGAGCTCTCAGAGGTTAAAGAACAACCCTTTCTTCCAGAACAGTAGCACGGCAAGTGGCATGGTAAAACTTCTCACCACACCAGAGTTAGTATTTTAAATAGTTATTCCTTCTAAAACTGCTAAAACTACACTGGCTAAATTCTTCAAATATTCAAAAGACAATCTGATGGAAGACTCACTACACATACAGGAAATACTCTTGAGGGGTGCTTATGATAAGTCTCTCAACCTCAGGTTTCAGAAGACCAGCATCTGGGAAACAGTGTATCTGTTTATTCACTACATCTAATTTCATTCCCCAGTATCAAATTTTCAGCTAGGGTTTTGAACGATATTTTTTTTTCCTTTGGATAATAAATTACTTCTCAAAAAAGCTGCCCTAAAAGCTACTTTATACTATAATAACTCGTAACTAAAATCTTCATTCAAAAGATGAGGTCATGCTGCTGCATGAATTTTAAGGCACTTGTATTAAACCAAGTTAAAGTGCTTTATGTATCCAAGCTCACTGCACCTCAGCCTGAGCTGAGACCAGGTCTTTTCCATGTGCCTGCAGCAATAGAGTGGTCTGTCCTTTGTGGAACAAAATAAGCAGACAAAACAAAGTACAAAGACCAGGTTTTAACAACAACAATGCCAGTCCCTTAGAGAAAATAGAGGTAAATTTAAATCCTATTCCAAAACAGGTGCAAGCTGCCTTGTGGCTGTCAATAACCCTCCCTGCTGTAGAAGAACAATTCTCCTCATGAAAAGGTAATGTATCAATCACTACTACCAGCTGTCAGTGACAGAGTATACATGTCAAAATCTGCAGAGGAACAACTTTTGGCTTCTTGCATAATAAATAGGATTAAAATTTGGCAGTGCCAAGACTGAAGGGCGGATTTTCTACTGAACTATCCACAGGGCCCTGTGAATTTTAATTGTGTAGCTTAGTGAGAGGAGAGTTGCTTGGGTAGAAGGGCACTGCATCATGCAGCAGGAATGTAATTTAGCTAATTACAGCACCTAGACATGTGTGTGGGGTCTTTTCAGAAAACTGAGAATGAAGTACGTGAGAAGTGCCTTCTTTCCTTGTCTTCTAGTACTGCTTCTTGGCTGAAGGCTTGTAGGACACCAGGAGACCAAAGGAAGCATATCCAAACAAAAGGGTCTGAACGAACCACTGAAACTGAACGGCTGGGTCAGTGATTCCTTTAGATCTGTAACATTAACAAAACTGTGTCAGAAAACTCACACTCCCACAGGCTGTACCCGTACTTAGAAAGTAAGGTCAGATATCTCTACCCATCCTTAACACAGACTGGATTAGAACATTTCAGCTCAGCACACGAGTTTCCATCTACTGAGACACTGGCTGTGCTAACTAAACATACCAGTTCTTGTGGTTTTAGGATCTTAAGCTATCGACTGAACAAAAGTTCTTTCAGGCATTCTATGCATACAATTTCCTCCTAAGTTGCAATCTGTGTCTGTCCTATTTGAAAGCACTTATCCCAGAAGTTTGTGTGCAAAGAACCAAGAAATTGGAGTAGCTTAATAGTGATCTTAATACACAACAACAAGTCTGAATATAATTTCTTGTTGACTGTGTTCCTCAAGGTAGACTTTATGCTGGCAGGGCAGAGACCTGACAATGACTGTGTGATGAAGGATGGAGAAACATTGGTAGCTGAATTTGTGGCTAGACAAGGACAGGTAACAGGGCTGAAGGCACTTCACTTAAATTATGAAGAAGAGACCTTCCTATGTTAACTTATGTGACTTTTTCTGTATGTTGCAGAAAATGTAATTTTCTCCTCCATTGTTCTTGAGAAGTACTCCTACTGAAAGGAACAAGTATAAACATGACAGCAAACCCAAGGAATTTCACATTTCCAGTAAACAATTCCATCAGGCATAGCTGTGCTTTTTTGTTTATAATTCCACCTGCAGTGTTTTCAAATTAGTGCAGAAACTGGAGAACAAGGGCTTAGGAAATTTACCTGTTGCTACAAAGCAAGCTCAATGAATAGACCATATGCAGCAATAGAGGCCAAGAGCCAATGACAATACTACTGTTGATGAACAAATTTGTATCTGAGTCCTCACAGTTTTCCCTTGTGCCTCCCTTGTGATGTTGCCAAGCAGACATAACTTTTACATAAGTAAAAATAAATAGTGTTTGGTGCTCACACAAGTACAACTGTTAGGTAATCTAAAGCAGCACTCCTGATGAGTGCTGCTCATCATCTGATGATGATCTGTGCTCTTTTTTTGGTGGCTTTTAACACTACTCTGTAAAACTTCATTAGTAAAATTAATTACAATACACTCATTTGCTATGTTCACTGGTAGTCAAGTTTCCTCATACTTAAAATACTTTAAAGCTACGTAGCTTAAAATAAGAGTCTGATAAAAGCAAAATTATTACTAACTCTCATTCTGAAGGCAGAAATTATTCATCTGTATTCCACTAGCTTAAAAAAAACCCTTATACAGTGTTCCATGAAACAAAATCCTGTTGCTTCCAAGAGCTGTTACCTGAGAAGCCTGGGACAGGCAGCAGTGAATGACCCAAATGAAGAGGAAACCCATCATTTTGATCATGGCAGGCAGACTGACCACCTACTCTGCAGAGCATGAGAACCTAAGGAGTACCCAGGTTCTTCTGAACTGAATTGCTGCAAGCACAAGTCACATGAACAGAAGCTGGCCGTGCTTGGACAGCGCTCCTGTCCAGGTACATTGTTACCCTAACGTGGCACTCAGCTGGCCTTGCTTGTACATCTCATTAGTTCAGGTGTTTTACCCACTGACTGCAGATACAAGCACATCTGAGAGTCCCCAGATGAAATGTCCAGCTGTATTCTCCCAACACAGATGCAACTGTTTAAGTGTGTAATTAGCAGTATTGCAATCCTGATGAGGTAAGATCTGATAAAATTATAACACCCCAAGTTATCAGACTATTTCTACACTCTCTGCTGTTCCCTCTGCCTCCTGAGCAGCAGTGTTACCCAGTGAACAGGGATTCAGAGGCAGCCAGACAAGCTCTGGCAGACCTTGCTGCTGCCAGTTCTGCAGGTTGCCAGCCCTTGGTTTTGCTGCCCTGCATGACAATAACCACTGGGAGAATTGGCAGCAACCACTTGTGGAGGACAGCAAACTATCACTGCAGCAAGAGTTTCACCAGTATGCTCTGAATTCATGCTGCTGCTGAGAGCCACCAAAACCAGGCTGTAGCTTATGTCACCTGATGCAAAACTGCTCTGCAGAGACCCTGTGTTGAAGTGAGAAGGGGGAACAACTTACTGGCATAACTTTATACCGTACAGGGCTTCCACTATGTGAATCAACCAGGAAATCCAGAACCTGGTGGAAAGAAAACACGGTTTATTTTGTTGAAAATCAGGGAGAAGACTGTTGTATCCAAGATGCATTATGCAGAGAATATAAACTGGAAGCACTGAAGTGATATCTTAGTATAACCTAGAAAGGAAGGGGTGTTTTTCATCTTGGAAAAAAAACCCCTAAGTGTACACTTAAACTGAAGAAAAATCAGAGCAACTGTAATTTGTGCAGTAAGCCTTGACCTGCTATTTGAAGCACCCACTATGCTTCCAAAACTTTCAGCACTTGGATTAAGCCAAAAAGCCAAATGCTTAGTGAAAACAGTACAAGTTAATCTTAGTTAAGCATGCAAAATCTATCCTTTTACTTACACAAGTATTTTTAGTGGTCCTAAGGAGCTACTTAAGTTTTTACAGATTTAGTTCTACAAAAACAACTGTGTGTATAGATTCAAAATATATAATGTGATTTGATAAGCCATGCCTGGCCTATAAACTTTTGTATAGAAGCTTTTCCAGAAAAAGAAAAAAAGTTGGACAGGATATTCAGTTAGGATCAAATCAGTATCTTGCTAAAGCAAAAGATGCTCTAACATGAGGTTTCTACGTGATGCATGGTAAAATAAACAAGAAAGCCCTACTGATTTCTGTCTTCACAGGACTTTACAGAAAGTCAGTGAGCTCAAAAAATATTTTTCAGCTCTTTTGTTAATTAAAGTAGCAAAAACTCAGTTTTATAACCCAGAAAAACTTAACACTATGCTGTTTGTTCAGCAGGTTTTTTCTCATGTAGATCAGGATAAGTGAGTACCAGGGTAGAAAACATTCTTTAATTGAAGCTGGATAGAGAAGATTCCTAAAGAAAGAACTGGACTGCTCAAGTAACAACTTGAGAAAAAAAAAGACTTTCAGTGGTGGTACAAGTATAACTTTGGACTAATAACCATCATCAAAAGTAGTATCTTAACATTTTTCCCTTTCTTGCTAAAACATCACTGATGCCAAATTCTAGACTGAATTTTTAAACTATCAAACTGGTCTTAGCCTGTCTAGTCTTCTACATACTTATTACCCCACACCCTTAATTGTAATGAGCTTGAAAGAAGAGCTCTTTAAATCTAATTAACAACTGGGTTACAGGAAAACTTGTTAACACAGACTAAGTACAAGAGTCAGAGAGAGGCAAAATAATTACACAGGCAAAGATAACTTACCCATAGCATACCCACTTGTGGTGGTGTTCCACTAAATAATTAAGGAAGGTACCAAATAATCCCAAGTAACTATAGGGTATAGTTGAAGGAAAAAGTGTTACCCACTAAAAGAAAAAAAAAAAATTAGTTATCTTTCTTCAAGGTAGAAGTACTATCAATTTAACCTTCACAATACCTTTAGTTTTGCTCCCTCACCCCCCATGTCCATGGTTTAGGGCTCATTTATTCATAGTACTTAAATTCTTTCATTCCATTAACCTTGTCCAAGACCCATATTCTTCCAGTAGCCTTTGAAAGATTCCAACTAGGAAATTTCTATTCCTTGACATACCAGATGCCAAGGGGATAAGTTTAAGGTTGTCTGGGTACCAAGAGTGCAATCTGCACATTAAGTGGCATTTAAGTTGTAAGCTCATTACCTATTAGACATGGAAGCTGCAAACCCTACATTGTCTTTGTCCTGAAGAAGTTAATCTGAGGCAAGTGACCTGAAGAAGCCAAACAATGAATACATCGTTTAGCAGGAATAACTATCTAAAACTAGGGGATCAGCCTTTCTTCTTTTGTCCCTTAAAAAAGAAAATGCCAGACTGCTGTTTATTTTTAACAGGGCACAGAAGGTAACTGAGACGAGAGGAGCAGGGTTTCTGTGGCGGTTCTCTCCCGACACGGAGCTGGCGCGGTGCTCGCCGCCGTGCACGCGGTTTGCAGGAGAAGCAGGCGGCGACGAGCTGAGCACTGCAGAGTCCGCGGGGACACGAGGGGAGCGCCAGGCCAAAGTGCACATCGCCTTATCTGCCTTCAGCGCTGCAGTCTCTCAGCATACCGAAATTTGGCTATGCCAGAGATGTGGCGAGGTGATGCGTTTAACAGGGAATCTGCTTAAGGCTCATTCTGTTTCTTGAAACAAACAGTCCAAAAACTGCCTTGTGAGCGGCTTGGTCTGCCTTGACCATCATTTTTTTAGCGGTGGTTCTTAAGTTTAGAAAATCCATGCAAACGGAAGGAAAATCGCAACGTGTGAAAGTCAAGGGATGACTTTCATAAACTCGTAAGATACATCGAAACAGCCATTAATATCTCTGCTCCAGTAATCCAACCTCCCTCAGCTGCAGTCTGCTTTTGGAAATTACCGTGGTGACTGAACTGGTAGGTTTTCCCACCCCACCAGATCGCAGAGCCTGCGCCTAAAGCCCTCCCCTGTAAATGCACCTCTGGCAGGTCGCACAGCTGTCCCGGAGCGAGCTGTGCTGGTGCTCAGTGCCTCAGCTCCAGTTCTGGGGATGCTGCAGCCCCTTTCCCGGGGCACCTGCCCGCAAACCCTCGCTCGGTGCCGCGCCTGGGATGCTCCGACAGGGCCGGGACGCGCCTCCAGCGCCACGGCCTCGCCTCCCTCCGCAGGCCAAGCGGTTCCTCGCTCACTCGCTCGCTCACTCGGGACTTCCTGCATGGCTCTGCCCAGCCTCCTCGCTGCCCGGCCACAGCAGCAACCTAGCTCCCTTTTTCGCCCCGTGTACTTCAGGGAGCGGAGTTTCCATGGACACGCACCCCGCATGTTTCGGATTTTCCATGGACACGACCTCTGTCCCTCCGTCCCTCCCTC
>VZRX01001273.1:9559-103365 GCA_013398075.1 Notiomystis cincta
CACTCTCCCCCCCCCCCCCCCCCCCCCAGTCAAGGGCTGTTAAGAAAATCAGTCAAGTGGTTTAGAATAAGAAATAACAGCATTATTAGAAAGTCCAGTAAATAAAATCCTCCCACACAAATACTCAGTAAAATTAGCTGCACCTTAGTATTAATATCTATCATGGTACCAGTGGGTTGATAGGAAATTGTATTCTGAATCCTAATTACAAAAAGTCCACAAAAGAAAACAAAGCTCTGACCAACTCAAATTTGTATTTGAACAAGTGAAAGTCAAATCAATTTGATTGGATCTTTTTAAAAACAGATTTTACTTGGTTTGTTACCATTTTAATTTTTTCCCATACTTGGTGCTAATCAGGCATGACAAATAGGCTCACCTTTGAACACACTTTGCACTAATAATGTCATAAAGTAACTCCCTTTAATTCGTACCTCAGGCTACTCTCATCAAACAAGCTCATAAAAAGAAACTAGTGACAGCTTTCACTTCTGCTAGATTTATGAAATAATTCTCAGCTATGCCCAGTCTGTGTGTGTTTGCTTTGCTACTCTAGGCCTGACCTTTGATCAAAGAAGCAATATATTTTTTTGTTCCACAACAAACTTGTACCATCACTTCCATTCAGACATTTATTCCTGCTATGCATGGCTATTGTGAAAACTTTGCACTCAGAAATACAAAGGGCAGTCCCTTTACAGTCAGGGTTACAGTTCACTATCATGTAGCAAATATGTTTTGAAGACAGATACATAATTTTAATTTTATAATTTATTCCAATTGATACAGATTGTATAAGCAGAGACTCTCATATGTGCTCATTATTCAAAACTATTCACCCGATAACTTGTGTGGATAATTCTTGGTCTTGGTCTGCAGCTCATTCTCAAGGATCTCATTGTGAATATTTGATCATTGAAATTCCAGCTCAGTGACTCATCACCTAAATCATATGGTATGCTTCTGCCAGAATGGAGGAACACAGCCCTTAATTTTCTACTTAATGATTCAGAAAGTGGCGAGCACTTGCCCTCTGAAAGTCAAGGCCCTTTATCAAATACCAGAACTTGAGGTCTTATCTTAGTCGTTGGTTTTAACAGATGTTGGAGGCAATAGCCTGTAAATGCAGATTCAAAATTCCTCTTGTTTTAACTATTGAATTTTAAATTAGATACTTTGATGGATGCACCTATTTTATGTTCTTTTCTGACAAGTATTCGAGGCTACAAACAGATAAGAGTGAAATTATTAAAAGTGTGTTTCTGCAAAACATAGGATTTATAGTAGCAGAAATTCCTGCTAATGTCCATTAATACATGCTCAGTAATTGAATTATGAAAATAAAAGTTTATTTTCAGCTTTACACTATGTAACTGTACAGTCTATTCTGTAACTATTACGTCATTTTCCATAATTGAGATGGTTCACAGTGGAATTTCTGATCTTGATTTGTATCAAATTTCAGAGAATATCTAGATTTTACTTTCTGTATTTTATATGAACACTTTTGTCATCATTTCAGAACACTAATTCTTCCAATGATAATTTGTTTTATGATGTAATTTTGTGTGAGCTGCCTTTTGCCTCCACAAGTATTTTCTCTTAGTAATGAGTATTGTTAAGCTAAACATAGATTTATTAGTTTTAAATGAAGATGTTTTATTTGACCTGTCCATAATGGCTTGATATTAGATTAATTTGCCCTTTTCCAAGCCAATTTATGTCAGAAGTTTTTCATTACAGCATACAATTTAGAATGAATGAATTTGGCAATCAGGGATATTTACAGTTCATAGAAATGTGCATTAAGAGTGTGTTTGGACTGTAACTATGTATCCATTTATAATTAATTTATAATTCACCCAGGTCTTTTTAGGTGACTTTCCTGTATTTCAGGCTCTTTGGATTGATAGGGACCTAAGTTAGTACACTGTGAAGGAAATCATAAGGGAGTTAATGATTCTCAGAGTCCTAGTTCTTCCTCTTTTGCCTCATTATTATAACAGTGAGAAAGTTATTTTAGTATTTTCTAATTTACCTATCCATCTGCCCTTCTCCTGACAGTCTGTATAGATCAGTTCAACTTCGGTGATACATAAGTGTGACTCTATTAACCTCTTTAGGAAAAGACAGTCCCTGTCAAATGCATAAATGTACTATCAAAATGACAGGTTGGATACTGTTCTGGATGTTGTTTACAGCATTTTATTTATCACTGGTGACTTCTGTTTTATAAACTACCTGGTGCTGCTGTACTCTTATTTACTATGTGGATAAACTGTAAATCCATCAAATTTAGACCTAGTTTTAAGCAGAATACATATCTACCATTAAATTATGCAATGAACTGAGGAATTTTAGACATTCTGCAATCATGTAAAAAACATTTATTAACTCTTTGTGAGGAACATGTGTATTTGAATAGCTATTTTTGTAACGTTCTAAGGCCACAATGTTCAAAAGAACAAGATTAAAAGATTTTGCTTTAATTTGAAACATTTCTAGTTGGATTTTAATCATATTTGGAGGAAAGGTGACATAGTGACTTTAAAATAATATAAAAATATCATCGTAAGCTACTAGATATTCAGCATTCATATAGGTTTTATTATTCTTTCTTTCCCTGTGGATGAAAATTTTATGTAAAATGCTATCACTTTCCTAGTTTATACCTGATAAAAGTTTCAAGCAATACTTACCCATTTTTGGGCTATGTGCGAAAATTTGCAAACCAGTCAGGTACTGCTACCAGATATGGCAGTAGACACATTTGGGAAAAAACCCTCTCAATAATGCCACAAAATATTATTTCCTAATGTGCTCTGAGGTTTCAAAATTCAACCATCCAAATATGTGAAAAGTCAGTGTGGAATAGAAATATCTAGTTTTTCATACTGAAAAATTCAAAATATACAGTTAAATAGTAGTTGCCCTTAGCTAGATGAATTAATTTGAATAAGTTCTTTCTCAGATCCAGTAATTCCTAAGCAGGGTTTTTGGTCTGTTTGATTTATGATAGATTTAGTGAAAAGACTGGAATAACTTAAGATATTATGTCTTCCTTTTCTAATAATTTCCTTGTTCAGTGTTATATAACATTGACTATTTTCCATTGATCAGCACTATTTTCACACATGGGGCCTGTCCTCACCTTCTAGCAAATAGATGAGAGCCACTGAGGGGAGGATGGTGCAGAGCTTCTGCTTTGGATTAGGGGAAAAGAAGATGAGAATGGACAAATTTCAGGTTTGCATTCTCATCACAGGAGGTAGTACCTGTACCTATCAGTAGAGAAGGTGTGTGGCAAGCAGCTTGAAAGTGACCTATGTGGTTACTTCCATTTACAAATGTCATTTGCCTCCCAGGGCTGCTTTCTAAAGAAAGACAGGACGGGAAGGGACTGCTAAACATGAAGAAACTTCCTGCAAAGCCACCAGACTGGAAAAGAGGTAATTTTGCCTGAATCTATCCTGCTTCACTAAGTCAAATGGCTTGAAAAGGTACATTGTACTCTGACATTTTCCTGCTCTAATTTATGCAGTTGACATCGGAAATGTGATAAAGAAACCGGTCAAGGATGCCTTGCTTTGTAAACAATGCAATAGCCAAGTGCCATTAAGGATTTAGAATTAGAAGGTAGTGCACCAATTTCTTGTCTCAATTAACAGGCACAGTTCCTACAGTGAAATCTCAGTCTTTATTAGATATACGAAGAACTAAATTTGTGCTAATTTAAAGAATTTCTCTAAATTGCTTCAGGTGAAAAGAGATGTTATAAAATTAATATACTAAAAACCTTTTTCTCAGATATGATTTAGTAGAGATTTATTATGAAAGTAGGATATTCGGAACGTGAAGGTAACTCAAGGTAAAATCTTTCCCATTTCCTCCTCTTATTGATTCTTTCCAGAATCAGTTTTCCTGCTGGGACAGATGGCTCCTTAACTGCAGGGCTGATGCTACTTGAGGTCACAGGGGAAAAGTTTTTTTGGAGTAAAAAAAAGGCCAAACAGATGGTGAACATTAAAGAGATGTTTTCAAACATCCTGATGTGTCTGCAGGACAGCGACAGAGAAAGAGGTTGGTATGGTTGGGGCTGACCTTATTCCTCTGAAAGGGGAGGAAGGATTTGCTAAAATGGTTCATAGATTTCCATCTTTCCCTCTTTTATGGCAGTGTGCAACTACAAGTGTGGCTTCTGCACCTTAGTAGCTGCAAAAACTACCTGAAGGAGAAATTCCTTTCTTCCAAAGCTAATGTGATCTAGTTTTTCAGGTGGTGTCCAGAAACAGAATATTTGCTCTTTGATGTTTTTTAATTATATGTACTTTAAGTAATGCTTTCAAATTCCTTAATTGTAAGAATTCTCGCCTTAAGTATCTAAAAATTATTTGACTTTGATGAATACAAATGTGATAAAAACCTTAAAAGTATGTTAGCATTCATAACCTTGCTTAAATACTGTTTGCGGTGAATATGAATAATTTTAAGATATCTAAATGTATAGTGTGCTCTTTAAAAGGTTATGTTTTCATATGGTTTCACATAATAATTTCAGCCCATTCTGCATCCCCACACTTGTTCACACAAGTGACAGAATTTACACAATTAAATCCATTTATTCCAGGGCAGTCCTGTGAGAGTTTGTATCAAAACTACTCCTTCATATCCATTATTTATAACTACTTTTTGTCTTTTTGTATATGTGCTGTGTCATAAAGAAACTCAAAATACAGCTCTGAGTGCACCTAATTAAACAGAGAAACAAAATCTCATTCTTAAAATGTTTTGTTTTTCCTTTTTGGCTCCTCCTGCTAATGGCAGATACTTTGAATTGTTTTTCTTGTTTTCCATCTCTGGTTGCCTACCAGTGTTGAGGGAAGTGCCTTTGCCCAAAATTTAACTCTTTTTCTCAATATGTTTCTAGGTTTATGAAAAATACATGTTTAAAAAAACCAAGACACACAAAAACTCTCAGAGTAAGCAAAATAATTGCTGGTAAGTTGTCAGAATGTTTGGGTATTTTTTTAAATCTGCAACCCCAGTAATAGTAGGAAGGAACAGGTTTTAGTGGGTTTAGTATTTTTTACTGAAAGCTTGTAGAAATTAACACCTTTGTCTCCGCAAGTGTCAAAACATTAATTTGTGTCAAGAACATATGCTTTCAGTACTTAAAACAAGCTTGTTTTTGTGCTGTTGCTCTGCCTTGTTAGCTCTTACACTTCGATTGTCTGGAAAGGTTGCCCCTCTCTACTGCACAGAAAAAGGGCCAGGCATAATTTTGCCACGGATTGAATGTGTGTAGCGAGCAGTCATTCCTGGCGGAGAAAGGCTGAGCCTCCTGCCATTGTTCTCTTGACAAATAGTGAGTGTCCTCCCTTTCCACTGTCTGACCTTGACTAATTGTGGAGAATTGGTGCAGCTGTCCCTGGCTTATTCTGCGCTGCAACACAAGGCCATGTAAGAAACTTGAAGCTGCCATCATAAAACTCCAGTTTGAGGACTTCATCACAATGCGCGGTGCTCGCTTGTTTTGTTGTGTGCTGTTCAGTTTGTTGCTGTTTTCTTCCTCTGGTAGCGTGTTTTAGAGTCATGCCGTGTTTTCTTCTCACTTGCCCTTGTATATATTTCAGAAATCTGTACTAAGAGATTAGGCTAAGAGGGTGTTTCTAAAATAACTGGTTAAAGTCACATGGAAAAATGCTTATAAAACCATCAATTAAAAAATTATATGGAAAATGAAGCTTATCTAGAAAGTGAGTGGAAAGGCATGTTTGTACTTTTCTTTTTTCCTTATAACCATCACAATCTATTGTTGCAAATTCTTTTGGTACAAAGCTTCAGTATATTAACTTGGAAACTGAAGAATATAATCAGAAAAAGAAGTACTATGTGCATGTTAATTCAGGGATAAAATTTTCTGGTGCTGCTTTTAAATATTAAGCCCAACTGAATATTTTAATTACTGTGTGTACCAAATCAAGCAAAGTGTTTTTTCTGTACAGCTAATTTTCCATAATACAGAAAGCAGTTAAACATAAATTAATAAAAATATAATATGTTGTTAATGTAACTTGAAAATTTTACTAGAAATATTTTGAAAATTTTTATTGTTTTATTTACTTAATTAGGGTAAAAATTTGTTTTGTGAAGAGGGAAAATTCAGTGTACCTACACCATTTTAAAGTCACACTTAGCTTTTAGCTTTAGGGGTAAACGGACTCATGTTTGAATGGTAAATGGGTCTTGCATTTGGGTAATTTAATTCATATAGAAAAAACTATTGTCTTGATTTATTTAAAGCTGAACCTAGTTCAGTAAAGTTCAATTTGTCATCTGCTGTGCCTTTTCAGTCACACTGCTTCTCAGTGACAGATTCTTTTTATTAAATAAGCAGATTTCTATTAAAAAATATCATACAGAAGTGAATGGCCTTATATGTCTGCCCAACATATAAGTCTCTCCAGAATAAAGAGAATTTCTGAGTCCTTGGATCATGTTGCTGCCAACAGGATTACTGTTCAAGGTAAGCACATGAAAAAGATTAGGAAAAACAAACAAAACCTCCACTAGAAGATCTACAGAAATACAAATTTCAGATTAGGTGGCAAAACACTTATTGAAGGAATGCAAGTAGTAGATAAATTTTCAGAACTGATGGGTATTTGGTGGCTTATATCACCCTGGGCATATCTAAGTCAAAGAAAGGCTGGGAACATCTTACCCCATGGACTGTTTTCCTGTGTTTGCTCCAAAGAGTGTGATTTACCACAGAAAATGGGAAGACCAACTGAAGTTTGGTCATGAGATCTTTCATCCACAGTTGTTACCTGTGCTGACAGGCAATTCAAGTGTTCTGCTTGGTATTGCAAGGAAAGAGTGGCAGCACATTGCCTAAAGTACTACAGGCAGACATTTCAAACATGGTTGTTCCAGGGTCCTGGTAATGTGCTAGAAAACAGAATTCCCTTTAAACTCCTTCATATCCCTGCTACTCAGACCTGTGCTGGGACAACCTTTAGTACTACCTTGTGACCTGCTCGAAACATTTTCAGTGAAAATAAAATTTAGGAAATACGCTAGTTGATTAAAAAGTCCATCCTTAGTTAAACTTGGTAGTCTCACAGCAATGTGGTGCAACTGTGATGAGCAAGTCTTTCCCTGGTTTACCTGAAGGCATGATGGCCATTTCTCTCCTCACTCTTTATAAGAGCTTTCTGATGATCTTGATCCCTGTCTAACTTTCTGTGTAACGGATGGAACAATCTCATAGTACATGACAGCTTATTTTTGACATCTGAAAATTATTAGGTCTTGAAATTTGGAGCAAGCCATCTTGCAAAATACATGGCCAGATGTTGAAGGTGGTAGAGTCACATTTTAATAGTCCATAGGTAGAAAACAAAGCTTGTTTTAAATCCTATAATATCAACAAAATAAAATAAATATAAATAAAGTTGTTGTTATTGGTAACTATGTGTGTTATCCCCCAGGAGCAGTCATGCACCAGGGCTCTGGTGTACCCATGCTGCTGGAGGTGAACTGACAGCCTGGGGCCATTCTGAGATGTGGAGCCCGAGTTCTCAGACTCCAACCTAGCTACCCAGAGAAACCCTGTGGCCCTGGTGGTAGGTCTCTGCTGCAAAGTCCTTCATCAGCAATGCCAGTTTAAGTCCTGGTTGAAGCTTCAGGGAGCTAGTTTTGCATGGCAGTGTGCTGCCTTCCTGCTTTTGTCAGCACAGGTGTTGCAGGAAATCAGCTGGCTCAGGGACAAATAAGAAGCCTCAGTGAGCTATTCTTCTCCCATTTTATACAGAGTTAAAAAAGATAAAAGGCTGGAATATGCTCAAAGATGAGGGGTATTTTCAATCTTTTTCACACTGACAGTCTAGCAGTTGCAAAGGCCCTGCTGGGGCATGTGGGTGTGTTGCGCATGGATAGTAATTGGAAGGTGTTTTGAGAAAGAAATCTTTAATCTGACTTTGTGGCCAAACACTTTATTCTGTGGAAATGCACAGACTGGGTGGTTTTAACTGTCAGCAATTTAGATTTTCTATTGTGTGTAGATTAGAACATGATTAGTATAATGCCATTCTTGTGCTTCCTGTCTTCAAGTCCTGTGTGGATGTTGATTTCAAGCACAGAGAAACAAGCTGGCTCTGAAGCAAGTGTGCAGGGACAAAACAGACAGTGTGCCAGTTATTTTGCCTTTTTCACTTCTGCCTGCCCAGCAGAGAACTGACGTGGGAGAAACAAAGGCACAGAGTGATAGTATTTCAGTGCTGTGTTTAGGTATGCCCTTGCACACTTCTCAGCTGTGCCCAGCAGTGTAGTACTGGCTGTATGGTGGCTGAGTCAGGCTCTCCTGAATGTGGTTTCCCAGCAGTCTTAGAGATGTAAATCATCAAATGGGACCTGTTGGCTTGTTTCTGGAAAACAGGAGTCCTTGGGATACTTATATCTTTTTGTTTCTTCATAGAGGGTATGAAAGCTTTAGAGTAGTAGTTCTTCCAAGAAAACTTGCAGGTCTAAAATAAGTGTCTCTTCTGCTCCTTTCCCCCTGGGTTATCTATTCAGTAGTTCTTTTCAATCCTTCATTTTCTAATATTTCCTCTCTCCTCCAGCTAGAGGGGTCAGAAGATATTTTTTCAGCTTTTCTAAGCTCTCACTTCCACAGGAAGGAAAATAGAATCACTGGACACCTAAACCAGAGCAGCAGTGAATGAAGGTTATGGGCAGCATTGGAACAGCTACTGTGTTTTAGAATTTGGCACAACAGATATAAAAAGGCTTTTTAAAAAATGAACCCAATTTAAATACAGGTTTTCTGTGGCCTGACTCATAAAAGCTTGTTTAATATACTAGTAACTTGCCTGCTTCTGTTCTGAGAGCCTGGCTTCACTTGGTGAGGAGTACAGAGCAGAACTGCAAACCAAATACTCTAATTATATTGGGAAGTACTCGTGGATAGTATTCCATAGCTGAGTTCTGGTTTTTGTATTGAATAATCCTCCTGAATTCTGACTGTACCTTATGCATGTGTTCTTTATGTCTGGAAACACACCTAGAATGGCTTTCAGAATGTGGCGCAGAAGTTGAAAACTGAAGAGCTTAATTTTTTATTTGGGAATGAACACTAGCATTAATTAGTAAGGCCTTGAATAAAATAACAGGTTTTGTGAGCTTATTGTGCAGCTGGGCACATCTAAACTCTCCTATCCTAAGTGTTTGGAGCAGCTTTATTTATTTATCAAGCAGAAATGAGAATCAGGAAGATCACATTTTTTCTTGGCGTTACACTGCCTGCAGTGTTTATGGCATCCCATGCACAAAGACAGATATGCATACAAAAGTAGGGATAACATGCAAAGGATTACAGAAGAGCTAGATAAACTATTTGATTTTCATATGTACAGGCACATGAGAGGACATGACTTTAGCACAATGAATCTGTTTGTTAAAATCCCATGCACCATATTAACCAGAAATTCAAATAAAGCCTTGCCTTTTCTTTCAAATAGAAGAGGGATTGGCATATTTAGATTTAATGCTTCTAAGTTCTCTTCAGGAAAACAAAGCATCAAACAGAGTTGGAATGCAATTTTTCTGAGTAGGAAGACAGTGCTACTCAGAGACAGAAGACAAATTATTATGTGTCTGGTTTCTGCAAATCTTGCTTCACGGGAATTGTAAAAGCCAAGTGCTGAGGAAGACATGCAAGGGTTAATATAATTTCCATTCCAGCGAGTTTTGCTTGCCATTATTTTCTTTTTCTTTTCTCCCTTTTAACTGATTCATAGCATAAAATCTTCCTGGACACCTAATTATCAAGCCAGCTCACAGTCACAGCTGTCTGCTTGGAGAACCCATTAGATGCAGCAGTTGAAGCCTCCATAATTCCCCAAACTTCCCGGTTGTGAATATTAAGAAAAGATTTTTACATGTCATATGCAATTCGGAGGTGGTGTGAATGGCGTTGGAAATGACGAGCTCTGAATGCTTGTCCATCACTCCATTCACTGGTTACAGGTGGTCTCATTTTCCACTTTCAGATATCGGCTAGCTATGACAGCAGGCACTTAATTTGCATGTTCGACAGACAACAAACGGCCCTGTGCATGTCAAAATAGGTGGTGATGCGTGACAGTTCCTACACAATACTGTCTCCTCTTTGCTTGACCTTTGACCTCCCTGCATGTCTTCTTTCACAATCAGAAAAAAATGCACATTTCGGCTTTGGAATAAATTTGATACCAAATTGATTATTTTCCTTTCTTCTTTTTATTCTTCTTTTTCCTCCTCCTCCACTTTTCAAGTATGCATGCATCCAGGCTTTCATCTTAACGGCTACAAAACTCTGCCAGAAGAGTCTCATAAAATTTAAAAATACGCAAGCAGTGAGAACAGGAAGAGCCTTGTTAAAATTCATTGTAGTTAAATTGCTTGAAAGTTCTTTGTAAATGCAAATGTAACCTTTAAAAGAGACCTTAAGTTGGGTTAATATTTGTTAAAAATAAGATTTTTTTTTAAAAAATCACAAAAGTGCTTTATATTCATTTTTTCCCCAGGCTGTATATCCATCTTTATATGTGCAAGTTGAGTAGTTTAGTACGCATTTCATCAAGACATTCCTCCAGTGTTTTTATGGCTGCTGTGACTTGTACTAATGTTAAGTAACAGGAATTAGTCTTCTAGCATCATTAGAAGCACACTTAGAGTTTAGAAATTTATTTAAGTAAAAATGCTAAGAAGTGATTAAAGTGCAAAAATATTTGAATGATGGCAGCTCTGTGCACTTTATTGTGTTATTCAGTGTTTAGTTCCTGGAAATTGCAGCTTTTTGTGTGTGCTACCTCCTGGTTAAATCATATCAAAGGGAAAACTAAGACAAGGCGGATTCAAGCAGAGCTCAGCATTGCAGAGTTCACCCAAGCACCTGAATTTTAATTCCAAAGATACACGTTCCCCCTTGTCTAACCAAGAATGACCATAATCCTCTCACAGATCTTATCTGAGCTTCAGCTCTTGTTTTAATTAAGAATTAAAGCATGACAGCAGATAATCACACCTCTGGGGTGTTACAAGACTTGAGATGTGGTTGTGTACCCAATACCCAAGGGTGTGATTATTCTGTGATAACCCCACCCCTAACGAGTCATCCTGTCCGGCCTCGGTAATGGGCAAAGCAGTTGCTGTTGGCTTCAAGCATCAAACTGCATCAGCAGTGCACAGTGGGCTGATCATGGGTGATAAAGGACTGGCCTCTCTTTTCTGTTGTTTTGCAATGTCTCCCCTTTTTCTTTAAGGTTTTTAGACCATGAGAAGTCTTGGCAAGTTGTAGGCATTCTCTCCTCCACCAGAGTAAAATCTCTTTCATGAAGCAGCACCTGGTGAAATTTGATAGATATGGAAATTCAGTGTTAATTTGAGATATGAGATGGTTGCTTTGATGTGTAGCTGAAGCTCTTACAGCCTTACCTTACTGAGTTTGTTCTGACTTTCTTGTTGTTCCATAACAACTTGCTGTCAGTTTGAATGGTAGCTGAAGCCACTAGACCAGCTAATGCTCCTCAGGAGCACTGAACATAGTTGCTCAGTTAAGAACTTACACCATAAATACAATTCACATGTGAAGTTAGTTACTGCATAGAGCAGGGCAATCATCTCACAAAAATCTATTTCTTACTAGTAGTGTTAATCATGACATTGACAGGTGGGCTCAGAACCATGTTTTAGGTATCAACTCAGCTAAACCCTAGCTGGGAAATGAGGGAACCAGTGCTGAGGCAATGAGGCAGTCCCAGCTTTTAGCTCCAAGTGGTGCTAGGACAGATCTGCATCAGAGCTCTGTGCTCTGTGTGGTTCAGTTGGTGTGTGTAAACACTGATTTCCTTTCAAGAGGAAAGTTTGTCAGGAAGATAAAAATGAAAGTAAAGGTAGAATGGCCATATTTCCTGTCAGTCAGATTGTCTGCTGATAGCTCAGGAAGGCATTTTAATCTTTACCTGTAGTCTTTACCTCTAGTCTTTACCTCTATCCACTGGCATCAGCAGAGACACCAAATGAGGAAACAACTGTTTTGCTTAGAGGGAAACAGTTGTTCAAGCTGGGCTGATCTTCGATGACATTAACTAATTGAACTGCCAGCTCTGCTCAGGTCCAGGAAGAGACTTATTTCTGAGGTTAGATCTTAGACTTTAAGGACTGATGACCAGTGAGGCTGCTTTTATGATGGGGGAAGTTTTGCGGAGGAATTGGGTCTGAGTTACCTGGAGTAGCTTGTTCTGGCCACTGTAAAAATAGAAAGGCTTGAATTATAGTAGAATGGAATGTAAGCTCTCACTTTCAAATACTTTATAGAAATTTTATTCTTCATATGTCAAAGCACTGCTAAACAATAAGGTGGTTGATCTGATGGTTTTACTGCTGACCATGGATTTATCAACAGACATATCATAGGTGGCAGTATCAGCTTAACAGGCTGTCCAAGAGCAGCTGATGCCCAGGATATTGTAGACTGAGATGGAGCTGAAGTATCTGCCTGGGTGGACAGAAGCTAAGAGCCATTAGATTCTCATGGGATTTACCAAATGAGGCTCAGGGCTCTGCTAATGGATACCCAGCTTCTGCATCTGACTTTTTGTGTCCAGTCAGCTCAGACCACAGGCAAAGAAGGGAGAGAACCACGTATTGTGCAGTGGTCTATTTAAAGTGGATTAGAGAATTATATCTTTGGAGAGGGTAAGGTATATTCAGAGAAATAAAGAAGGGAAGAGGTATGCAGCCAGCTTTGAAACCATGAAAGATAGTTTATTTTTCTCCCACCTCTCCTCCCATCCTCTAGTAACCGAGCCAAAGTTGAACTATGTGCAGCATTAGTGATGAAATAAAACCGAGAGGGATGTGTGAGAGCTCATGCTCTGTTAGTTGTGTTTTCTAATGCATTTACTTTTGGCATGAATCCTGACACGCTCTGGATGGGTACTCAGCTTTCCCATTAGAAATTCACACCTCTATTTGTAAGAATTTGTAACGAAAAATCAGAGCCTAAGTGAAGTCACAAAGAAGAGATAAATTGCTTTTCCAGAAATTGCTTCCACATGGTTTGATCACCAGCTTATTTGTTTATGAATTTGTATTTCTTCCTTGATTTTTGTGAAAAAATAGGCCCAATATTTAGCTGTCCAACCCTTACTTGGGTGACTATTGCTTGAAGATCTGCCTTTGCATATAATTTCCTGCCTTGTCGTTTCTTATCCTTGCTTGCGAATATCTCACTCATTGATGAAGGCACAGGGTTTTTAGGACTTTAGCACTGGAGCTCTGATGAGTTGTGCAAGTGTTTCTGGATGTCTGAGGCTGTAAAGCAATGAATTTTTCAAAACTATGGGTAACTTAGACCTTATCACTTTAAATGGAAACAGAACTGAGAAGATAAACTTACTGTTGTTAACTCAATTAGTACAAAGTGATATAGTAAAGCAATAGGAATCAAGAGTAGTCTAGATTATTTTCTCAGATCTCAGGAGGGTAGATATAAGGCTTGAAAGTTATTGGTAATCTTTCTGTTACAAAAAGCACCTTTATAGCAGTGTTGCATTTGTTACCACCTGGTGCATTGAAATACAGCATTTAATAGCATTCCATCGCCCTTGAATATATTTGTATGTGATTGCTTTTCATTGTGCAGTTTTCATGCTCATTAAAAGAGGGTAAATTTTATGGTCTGCTTACTACAAATCTTTTTTTTTTTTTCTTTCTAATGTAACTTCTCTGGCTAAATAAAGAGGAAAAGAAAACAGCGTGTCAATTGTTCTTGGATCCATGAGTGACATAGTTCCATTTACCTGACATAGTTCCATCTACCTGACATCGTTCCATCTACCTGTCTTCATCCTTTCAATTCAGGAATGAATATCAATTAATGATTGATTGCTAAAAGCTCATTAAAATATATTTTGCCATAAGTTTCTCATATTTATTTTTGATTTCATTTTAATTGTAATTGAATAGTAAATTTAAATTAACAAATAGGAAATTTACAGTATACTTACATACTAAATACAATGCACAGATTCTTCAATATGAAAGAGGACTAAAACAAGAGAGGCAACAACCATAGCATCCAGAAAGAAAGCAAAGGAAGGCTTTTTTAAAATTCTTTTTTGTGAGAGCTGGTATAACACAAGTGCAACACAGATACATCTTGCTTGAGTTTAGATTTTATGTTCTCCTTTCAGAGATCTGGAGTAGGCATCATCTGTCCAGCATCTGCCTCATTGGAGCATTTTATAGATCTTGAAAATTTTTAGTCAGGGAGAACAATCTCAAAAATTTCAATTTGCCTAAAGCTTATTTCTGTATCAAAAGGAAAGATTGGGATTTTTGTAGGTGCTGTAGCATAGTTGAGGTTTGTTCTCACTTGTTAAAATGATAAGATCATCTGCCCTTGTCTTTATTTGTATCTATGGTGTGAATGAAGGAAGTACTTCTGTTCCTCTTTCTTCTCTTCTCAAAGAGTTTGACATAGAAGCCCTGGAGCATCATGCTCAGGATACCAAATCTACTGTGTAACAGCCTTGGGAAACTGAACAGGATCCAGATTTTGAGTCAGAAAACTGAACCATGCATAGGTGGAACTTACCTAACACACTTTAGATTCCTGTGTCAGCTTTAAGTTCATTAATTTCCTTCTGTAATAAGGAGATAGAGTGTGATTTGTTTCAGGAAAGGATCAAAGAGACTTGAGGTAAATCTACCACTGTCATATGAGAGAGTGTAAAACACTGTCTCCAACTAGATGCCAAACATTCAGACAGAAGTTAGGTCAGACAAGTTCTCTGGCACATACTTATTTTCAGCCTACACAGATAGTACTCCTCTGTAACAAGAAAGTCCTGAATAGAATATGTGAGAGATGGAATCATATATGATCATGGAATCACAGTAATTTGTTGGCTTAGCTTGGAGATTCGCATGCAGGGCATGGGAGATGCAATCACCAAATGTTTAGGAAAGAGCAAGCAGCAGATGGCTGTGAGTTGCATTGTTAAAATACATCTTCTAGGATTGTTGTGCTGTGAGAAAGTCTGATGATGTCTTTATTGTAATTTCCAAAGTGCATAGAGACAAAGGACTTTACCCTTTTCAGGTATGCTCCTTCATGAATGGAAAAAGTGTTGCAGGTTGCTCTTTCCAGCTTGACACTGTTCTGTCTGAAACTCAGTGCCCAACTAACTCAATTAGCATATGCAATTATAAGAGCCTTTCACCAGAGTGATGGTTCTTATGCATGGACAATGAAGTCAGCTGCCAGATCAGTGCACTTCAGTGGAGCATTTCTGAACCTTCACATAAAAAGCACCTTGAGTTTCACCTATGGCCTTGTTATTTGGGGATTTCTCTTTGTTTGTTTGCCTGCTTTTTGAAGTAGGGTCTCCCTCCCAATTTTGACAGTACATTTAAATTATCACAGCTCTAGAGCTGGCCCAAACTTAAGTGAAGATATTCTGCTTTTCCTTTGTTTACTGTTTCTTGACTGTTGATGTTTCAGCTGTCAGCATGCACATAGCATGAATATATTTTTGTTTTCAAAGTTTTGAAAAGGAGATGGAAACCTACTTCTGGTTTCATTTCTTTTTTTCTCTTAAGTGTGATATGTGATGACAAGTAGATCATGTAAAAGTCAATCTGTGGTCAGCCACATCTAAAACTGAAAACCTTGTGGCTTCACTTTGCAGGATAATCCTACTGAAATAAACTTTAATTGTTCTGTACTACTAGTAGTGACTATACTACTGCTATTGCTATTGCTATCCTGCTAGTGACTGTATTAGTGGCATGATTATAGTGACTCCACTCCCCAAATCTGGTAACCTGTTTCATAAATATTTCATGAAAATTGAGAGCATGGGCTAAAAAAATTAGAAAAGGTCTCTTTCTCATGTTTAGTGCTCTAAAATGTACAACTATAAATTCCAGCCAGTTTTACTTTTGCCATTACTATCTTGCCTGCTACGTTTAATTTTGGGATGTTATTTAGGGAGTGTAATGAGTCTCTCATTTAAACTTATCAATGCTATCTAAAATAAGAAAATGTTTTTTTATACCAATTATTCTCTGAATTTCTAAAATTTGAAAGAACAAATCAAAAAACCAAAGTACACATTTGCCAGTGTTTCAGTGAAATATAATAGAGAAATGTTGACATTTTAAGTTTTTTCTTTGCTTGTTTGTTTCTCTTTGCTTGTTGGAGTTTTTTTTAAGAGACATCTTTTTACTCAGTTATGAACTATTTGGAATAAACTAAATCCTATTTTCTTATTGACTCTAGTAGAGCAACTTTATATCTTAAATTTTACTTCACATTTTCAGTCTAGCCCAGAATCAGTCAAAAAACTGTTTTTCCTGTAGCTTCTAATAGACAGCAAAAATAAGTGGAGAATTTTCAAAAATGAACATGTTTATATAAAATCTGCATCCTTATTTGCAAACCTGATCAGATAGAGAAAAGGTGATGATGAGATTTTTTTCTTGAGGTCATTCCTAACCACTTCCTTCAATGTCAGATTCAGACAAAAATTCAGCCTTTTGAGAGTTCTCTAGCTTAGTGATTTCAGATAAGCACCCAACCTTTTGACTCGAAACTCACCTGCAGTATAATTTTTCATAGCTGGGTCCTGATTTGAGAAGAAAGCTTTTGTGATTCATCCCAAGATGCTTCAAATTGGTAAGCCCTGATTTCAACTTTGCCACCTCAAAGTGTATTAAAGCCAATTCTCCTTTTCACAGGTAGTGTTATATAATTAACTTCTTTATACCAAGACACAGAAGCCATACTTATGGGAAAGGCATTTTTTTTTTCTGCTGACCATTTTATATTCGTGTAAATGTTAATATGAATTAGAAGTTCCCTCCTTTCCTTACATCAACTAAGTTGTGAATTTCCATTTTTCCATGATATGTCAGACCTTATATATATGACCCAGGGCAGAATTTGAGCATCTGAAATTGGATCCATGCACAAACTGTCTGTGGCACCGTGTCACCTCAGATTTAGATTTCCTCTGCTACGTGTCCACTTCTGTACAGTGTGGAGTTCTTGACATTGCCACTAAACTCTTACTGGCACACATGGGGCCTAAACTAGATTCCTAAATCTCTGAGGTGACCATATGGCTGATGAAAAAATAATTTGCTATTTAGTGATCTAACTCATATAGCAAATAATTGTAGGAAATCTGAAAAGGAAAAAAAGAATCAAAATAATTGTTTAAGAGTCAAACAAAAAAATCCTACAACTCTCCTCTGGAACTTTTAGTGTGATTTCTTACAGTTCTCCTGAGCAGTGAAACTGCTAATAGAAACAATTAATAGTTCTTCCATACCTGTTTCCATCTGCTCCTGCAATTCCAGGATTTATTTTTAACCCCCGGAGGCTATTGTGAAACAAAATGATTTTTAATTGTATTTCATTTTAAAAAGTGTAAATAATTTCCAAGGGAAAAGTTGAAATCTCATAACATAAATATAAATATAAAACAGAGATCTTAAAACATCAGATGTTTCATACTGCTGATAGATAACTCCTGTATCATGTTTGAAGCAGAAACAAAGTTTTCCTGATCCTGATTTGTCTTTTACATTTTCATATGAAGTGCTGCTTCTCCTATCAGAAATTTGCTGTCTTGTCTTATGGAATGAATGCAGTAAATGCATATCACTGTATCTCCCTTCACCCCTGCCTCTAGCCTCCTTTCTCCAATGCTAAAGGATGTGCTTTTATTGGAAAATATCAGTTGCAAATTCTGATATTAAAATAATAAAGATAATTGTCTAATTCCACTGAAAATGTTAATAAAATATCCAGAAGCTCAAAGTAGGGTTACAGTTTCCGAGGCATTTTTAATAATTAATGGCTGTGTGATAACACAGACAGTAGTGTTGCAGACATCTCCATAATCTCAGCTTATAAAAGTGTTTTCTGTAGCAATCCTGAAGTATTGTTTTGTTGAACTGTGGGAAAGACTGCCAAAATTTTTCTTACATACCAAATGTAGAAAAAGAAAGATGAATGAAAAATTTAAAGGCATCATAAAATTGGTCCAGACATAATTCTGGCTAATTATATGTTGTTGTGTTCAACAGCAAAAAAAGAAAAAAAAAAAGCAAAATAGATAGTAAGCTGTTAAACTACTCAAAATATCATTAACATTAGTAGGTTACTGGTGCTATGCCTCATACATATTATAGGATAACTTTTTAGACATTCTTTTGTTTGTTTGTTTGTTTTAATTTGTTCTTTGTGCTTCTAATTTTTGTCAGACAAAGCTGGGCCTTTTGTTCCTCTTATAAGAAAAATTCAGGCTGAGAATATATTGAATTTTTAGGGATGGAGAATCTTGATTTGAGCATAGGTGAAAAGTTGAATCCATTCCTTGAAATGAAAATACCAAAAACACCTGAAAGGAGAAAACTCAACTGATTTTGTTTTACTACAACACAAATTGAAATGGTATCTTTGAAATAGAAGAATTCACATCTGGACCAGATGGACCATATAAAACCCTAAACCATTTCAAAAATTAGATTTTGGTGAAAACAATAATGAAAATCTTTGCTTTATCCCTTTCTTTTCTGTCCTTACCATCTGCAGCTTTTTCAAAGTCTTAATTTGGGTCTTATGTTTCAGACTGAGTTTGGGCTGATTGCAATTAAAAGAATAAATTAAAGCAAGACCATAAACTTAGCTAATTGCAGTCCTTAAATTACTGTTAGTTTATAAAAATGTTGTAAGGACAGACTAATTTTTTGTTCAGTGCTAACTTTGATAAACCTTGATTGTAGCTACAGAATACAAAATGGAAGAAACTTAAAGTGCATGCACTTAAAGCTATGAAATTATTCTAGAACACTTTGTACTAAATGAGCTATATAAATGGTAGCATTTTTTTAACATATTTTTCAATAAATTCAGTTTTCCTTCTGTTAATCAAATTATAATATTTGAACTGAACAGTATATATTATATTATGCATTAAAATAATTCTTAATTTGGTTTTGTCTGGAAGCTGAGCGGTTATAAGTTTTTAAAAAGCACAATTAAAGAATGAAAATCAAAATTAGCATTTTGGACTTCAGAGCAGCTAAACAAACGTGCACCTAAATATGTGTGTAAAAAGAAATTGAAAGAGTTTGTTGTAAAACCATGCAAAAAGATCACTTAACAGCTAGAATAATTTCATCTGAGATCACTAAAAGTATTAAGAATTGCCAACTGAATCAATCTGCACTTCGAAATGTATGTAAACTTTAATGTTTTTTACTATTACTGGGCAATACAGTTGTGTTCTTAAATTCACAGTGCATGAAGTAGTGGGAGTAAGTGTAGAATTTAGCACACACTGGGGTTTCTTCAGCAATACTCTTGAACAGTAACTGGGGAGATAGGCTGAAAGGGGTTTATCCTAGGGAAAAAAAAATATCAGGTAAGTAGAGCATCACCTGCAGAGTGGGTCAGTGTGGAACACCAGGGTGGGTGGAGAGGAGTTCAAGTAATAAGAGTGTTGTGAAAACAAGAAATTACCAAATATTTGCAGCCTTGACTCCAGCAGGTACTTCCAGACACCTGGTGGGAGCCTGATTTGTCTTGTTCACTCCTGTAGTGAAAGGAGGCCAGGGAAGTTCTGGAGGCCAAATAGTTCTCAGCAATTTACATGGCAACTCCCCTGTCTTACGTGAAAATAACCTCAGGCTTTCCTTCTGTTTCTGTGTCATGTTGTTACCTGCATTTTGATTATAGTATACCATGACAAGGCTGAAATCTGAATTATCAAAAGGTACAACACTTCAAGGCTTTGCTCTTCCCAATCCCTGTTTGTCAAGTGATCTGTATCATCCCTCTCATCTCCCAAACCACTCCCTTGCTGGAGCTGGTTACCCACTGCTCCTTCCCGATGGTAGTTGTGGTTTTCACTACCATTTGTTGGATATGTCAAAACTACATAAACTTAATTTGTTTGTGCAGCTCACCTCTTAATATGCCCTTTCATAAACCCAGTTAAACAAACATAATTTCAGCCTTTTGATCTCTTATCTTGTCTAATTCTAAATACTTTGTCTTCATATAAATTTGGTAAAGATTTCTTTTAGTGGAGATTTCTTTCATTCTTAGTCTTGAATATTCCAGAACTTTCCTGCTGCTCTCATTCACTGTTTTTTTTTTTTTTTTAATTTCATTGAAGGTTATTACATGACCACCTGGTTCTTTTCTCCTATTTGCACTTCTGTGTGCACAAATATTAAGTATTGTGTTCTGAGAAAGCACTACCTTTCAGGAATTTGCTTTTCACATGATGCTGGTTTTCTGCACTTGAAACTGTAATGCCACACCCTTAAGAACAAATTATTTTTCTTGTTTGCCCAGGCTCAGTGATATGCTATTAGTGGAGAACATGTAGTATTATATAAGAAACACATTTATTTTCCATATCTTGTATGAGACTGGGGTAGCAGGTGGAAAATGTGTACATAGTGTACATAGTCTCTCTAGTCTGCTCCAATCTGCTATTCCCTATTTACTGTAAATTATCTGAATGGGTTACCTTCATACTAAATGAATGGGGAAGTTAATATTTAAAAGATGGTTCACAGAAACAGAAGAAAAAGGTTCTTTTAAAATTTTGGTGATTGTCACTCAATTGGCAGTATTTGGCTAGATGCATTTAGTGATTCTCAATTGTGGTTGCTGGCTGCCAAAGGTACAAAGCTGGTTTTGCACCAATTCACATGATTTCAGCACAGAGGGTTTATCCAACAAAACTTGTTGGTTTTACTCTAGATCTTCAAACTGTGAACATGGAATTTCCTGTGTAAGGGGATGAGATGTGTGGTCCCTAGAGCAAGGCTGCCCTGATACTGAACTGAGAGGCCTCCCTGAGTACCTCTCAAAATGCAATTTGCATTTCTGCAACTCTTTTACTGTGTCTGCACAAAATGTTGCTTCCACCAGCATGTAGCTGCTTCCAAAGAAAAGGAAAGTGGGGGTACTTCAGATACCTCCTTGGCTTTGCTAATTAAACAACGTTTGGCTGTGTCCTCCTCCTCCTCCCACCTGACTCGAAGGCTGTCAGCGTTGCAGGAGCAGTGGCTGTGTTTCAGCTCTGGCAGGTGTGTTGTTGTGATGGAGCATCCTTGCAAACTGTCTCTCCCACTCCTCTGAGTGTGTGTGACTGCAGTTTGCCAGTCCTTGCACACAGCCACAAGCACAGCTGGGCTCTCTGGGTGGGCAGGGCTGATGGAAGATTTTGGCTTGGCTGCACTTTAGCAAAGCTGTAGGGAAGAGGTGCATGCAGCAGACTGTTGCTGTAGCTTTGTAATTTCTTTCACTGCACTCTCAGCTTCAGGACTGACTCTTACATGTCAGCAGTGGCTGAGAGCAATACTTCATAATTTTGATACAGATATTTTTTTTGTTTTATTTTGTGAGATGCATCTGGGCAATGTTTAACAAAAAGACCCCAAACCTAAAGACTTGTTGCTTATAAATGTTTTTTATCATATCATATCATATCTATTCAGTGCAGAAAGATTTTTGTTTCAATGCAGAAGGATTTTTGTTTTAAGGATGAGGCACATGTTTTTCTGCTTATCTACATTGAATCAGACTAGTGAAGAATTTTGTTCTGATAATATTTTTGTGCTCTGGTGTCTGATATGAAAAAAGTATCAGGTGATCAGGCAGCTGTTTTCAGATATCCTGCAGCACAAAATCTTGACTTATCCGTTCTTTGCCTTTGTTGCTAATTAAGATTTTGCTGGAGAAATTCTAGTGAAATAATTCTCTTTAATAATTTATATTCCCAGTTGATCATTCTAAAGCAAAAGTTTCTTTATATACACTGTATATGCGGAAAGGAGCAATGAAATAGAAGGTTTCTGAAATAAATATGGGAAACCAAGAAAAGGATATAAAGGAAAAAAAGCTAGGTAAAACTTACTCTTCCAAGAGAGAAGAATCTTAAAAAGAAGGAGCGGTGTTGTGAAATGAGAATTTATGACAACTAGCCCAGCCACCATTGTTTCTGCAGATAAGAAGAATTTCAGAGGGTTGCTCAGTGTGTAGATTGGTTTGGAAGCTAGCACAAAAACCAGCTTTTAAAATAATTTTTTTCAAAAATGATTTTTTTTTGATCCCATCAGGACAGCAGTGTAAGAGTGCCAAGTGTAGGAGGCATGTTTCAGGGAAAATAAGCAGTGCAGGGATATGTTTCTAATTGTTATAATTTCAGGAGGAAAAAAAATAACTTAAAAATTAGTTGCTGACAGCTAAATTATTGTTGTCTGCTTTCTACCCAGTTGTTCTGAGAATGAATGCAAAGAGATTAAACTCTATCATAAAACTATGAAACTGTGAAAAATTTCCCCCTCTCCACCGCCTTTCAAAGGGAACACTACGTTAGCATAAATCAAAGATGGTAGAAGGAAATTATGGTTAAAGATGAAGTCTTGGGAGTTCATTTACTTGAAGATAACAAGTGTCTACTATTGACCTAACTGTTTTTATATTGATGATGCACCGTGAGTCATGTTTTACACTTCAGTAGTTGTGGCTCTGCACAAGAAAATTATTTGATCCTCATTTGCCATTAATTAAATACGCAGTTCTGCGTATATTCCTTGAAAATATATTTTTGTATTAATGTATATTTTATGTCTTTTCATTCTTTGATATTTTGTAGAATGTGAATCTTCATTTTATTTAGTTCAGAGATGGATTTTTAGTTTTTAAAGCCTCTTCTAAGAGTAGATTACTTTGCCACATGTTTTAATGCCTTTCCTTAAGTGTTTACACTTCTAAAAATATTTTGGAAGCAACTCCAGATATCCTCCTAGAAAATAGTTAGAACATGATGCTATTCAAATACATTTATTTCTTTGCATTCATGTTACAGGCTTGTATGTGTGTAAAACTGATCTGCTTGTTAAAGTCTGGCTGTTTCCATTTGCAGGCCTGAAGAAGGGTTTGTGTGCTTGAAAACCAAATGTTTTCATTGTGTGCTTTGCAATTGCATCAGGCAACGTAATAGAAGATGTTGGAACAGAGCTGGTGATGACAGTATCCTTTACTGCAAATGATACAAAAGTGGTGAAAACTACAGGGCAATGTATTTAAAAGTAAAGCAATAAAAGAAAACTACTGAACATACTTCCAGCTTATTTTCATAGTGGGCAAAGTGGGAAGAATGAAGAAGTCAGAATGGTGTAAACATAAAACATCAGCAATTGCTTCTCTTATGAAGCCAAACATTAAGGGATTTTCCTCACTAAGTTTGTTTAGGTTCATTTTAAAGTTCAAGACTTTTAAACTTTACCTTTTTTTTACAGAGAACAACTTCCCAAACTATCTGTATAAGACATTTTCTATATGCATTACCCACTGAATTAATGTCTGTTTTAATCAAAACAGAAAAGAAGAATAATTAGTGAGTTCTCTTCGGGTATAAATTCTCACTCTCTTTATCAAATGTGTTTTCTTTAACAATACCTGTAAAATAAATATGATGTATATGTATATGCATATGTCTTACAGCCTCAAATTTTCATCAAATAAATTCACATGTGTATAAGCGACAGCCCAAGTGAATCAGAAGTAACATAAATCAACAAATTAGGTGCTTCAGAAGTGTTCATGAAAAAAACTTTAGAAAAGAACTTTTAAATTCTCAAGGCAAGTGATTTTGCCTAGCTCTGTATGGAGAACTTCACAATCTCGAGGTTCCTCAGCGGTTCAAAGGGACAAATAATATCCATAATCTCTCAAAGAAAGATGTAGATTCCACCTTGAAAATATATACAGTGGGTTATAGATGTTACAGAAAACCAAATTTTCTGCAGCTTCTAGTGTACAGAAGTCTGGATTTTATTTTTCAATGAACTGGACCCTTAGCTAGTAAAGAAAAGCAGTTTAAAATGTACTTTGGCAGCTTTAGTATGCTCAAAATGTACACTTATTGCCATATCATATCAAACACATTTGTAGCCTCTTTCACGCTAAACTTTTCTTAATGTGCTTTACAGAAACAGATCAACATATTAAAGGGACACTGTCAAGGCTGTTAGTCCTAAAAATTGACCTACTTTGTCACTGGTCCCATACTGAAGCTTTTACTTCTGAGGTTTGTTCTGTGTCCTTCTTCCTGGATAACTGTTCTACACAAAGGCTAGACATAAAAATATACGGTCAAATCAACTTTGTTTCAAAAAAGGGAATTTTAGAAAAGATGATGTTTTGGGAAAATTCTAATTTTGCGATCTTCAGCAGTGTTTTTTCTTAAGGTGCAGGTGTAATTGCTGTCACTGTCAAGAGGAGATCCCAGGGCAGATATAATGTGTGACTCAGAGGGCTGAATATTTATGTTGGTAGGTTGATAGACACAGAAGTGACCAAGAGCTATTGAAGTGCTGTGTGGAGTAGGAAGTCCATTCAGCCCAAAAGTTTGTTCTGGCTCCTCAAACTTAATAGCCATCTTCCAAAAGATGACTTGCATTTTCCTGGAACAGATATTCCCTGCCTTTCCACAGATTAGGCACTATATTAAAATGAGTTACCAGTTAACCATTTAAAGTTTTGGTAAGGCCAAGACCTTAGCTGTATTGATTCAGTAAAACTATAATGCAACTCATTGCATGCCAGGCTGGTAAAATAACATCACAGACTGCTGAATTTATTGCCAATATTATCTTGATAAAATCCTATTTTATCTCTAGTGATTTATATTCTTGGGAGACATTAATTAAAAATAAAAAATCACCACTTTGATGCAAATTTCTGTAAAGAAAATATATGGGGTGGTACCCCAGCAATTCTAGATTACACATGAATACCTATCTCATGCTGTTTGCTAATTGTTAGTTATTTCATAATGACAGGCATTCTGACATACAGGTCAGAGATACTTTAAAATA
This sequence comes from Notiomystis cincta, assembly GCA_013398075.1. Classification (NCBI taxonomy): domain Eukaryota; kingdom Metazoa; phylum Chordata; class Aves; order Passeriformes; family Notiomystidae; genus Notiomystis; species Notiomystis cincta. Next base: position 34,526 of record VZRX01001273.1, read on the forward strand.
CAACATGTACTGATCCAAGATGTGGATATCCATTTCAAAATCCAAAATTCATATTTCTATTCTGGGCAATTCTGTTACAAAAATCCAATTTTAAGTGCATGGCTGCACATGACTGACATCTCATCCCCTCTCTATTTGTATTGGCTAGTAATATTAAGAAAAGAAATTACTCATAACTGATGTTTTCATGACAACAGACCTGATGTTTTTACAGGAAAGCTGACATTTGTAAAGTCTTGTGCCAATTTCCATGCCAAGTCCCACATTTCCCAGGAGGTGTGATCTGGCAGTAGTTTTGCTGGATCTATACCAAAGAGAGAATTTAACAACCTCTAGCAAATAATTTGCAAGCCAATGCTACTGGGAAGCAAGCGAGCAGTACCTATTCATCTGCATTAACTGGTTTAATGTATTTGATAGAGAAACATTTTATTCCATAATTCAGTCATACTGCTTCTCTGTCACACCTGTGTAGCTTACAGAAAGACACTTTGTTTCAAAAATCGAGTTCAAAGAAATAGAACAGCATTGCAATTTATTCTGCTGCAGTATTTCTTCAGTGGCTCAATATCTAGTAATGCTTCATGGTACTAATATTTGGGGATTTGGCTGTCATCAGAAATGAAGTCCTTACTTTAACAGAGATAGTATATTGAGAAGGTTATAGACTTGCACTTCATTTTGTAATGTCAGAAAAATTTGCTATGTTTGATTTTTTTCCTTTGCTCTCTTCTTTGGGGAATTAATTTCTATAACAAATGGACATTACTGTTGGATTTCAGAACTGATCCTGTGCAGTTTTCATGGACGCCTCTGGCTAGCTGAAGGCTGCCATCATATAACTCTCGCTACCGCCACGCTACTTGGTTGGTCTTAACTCCCATTTCCCCCCTTCCCCTCAGGAAAATTCACCGAAGTTTGTATCCCTCCTGGCTAACCCCGTAGCTGTCTTAATGACCTGAAGCCTGTCCCCAGGCTAGCTGTCTTGGTGCTATCTCATCCTCTGTCTGCAAACCCAAAAGTAGTTAATGTGACTTGAGCAGAGGTCAGGTTTACTCGCTGTCGGCTCTCCTCAGTGTTTCTGAGCTGCTTTTGGTCCTAGCAGAGGCCTCTAGCAAGAGATGTGCCTGCTCTCTGCATGCCACTTCTGACAGCTCTTCTGTGTCCACTGGAGTGTTGCTGATCACAGGGAGAGGGGAAAGTGATCAATACAGGGTTCAGATATAGTTACAGACCAAATATTTAATGCAAACCGAGCATTTAGTTTATCTCAGCATGAGTGGAGTTGTGTGGCTGTTTATGGCACAGAGGAGCATCAAAGTGTTATTTAGCTCATGTTACCACTTCTTTGAAAACCCTGGTGTATAGTCTCCATAATTTTCAGCACTTTATAATAAACTGGTAACTGAACAATTATTTGAAACGCAAATACGCTGAAGGGCATTTTTTTGAGATCTGTTTCCAGTTATTTCCATTTATTATCTTTAATTTTTGTAATTCTCTTTAAGTACTATGGCTGTTTTAATTTCCATCTATACTCTGATTCCTCCTGCTTTTTTCAAGATTTCCCAGAAAAACACTCTTTCTTCTTGCACACATCTCTAAACTGTTTTGTAACCCCAATACTCTACTTATGAACTTTTAGGTATGTCTCATTTGTATTATATTTCTCAAGAGCTTAACCTCATGTCTGCAATTTAGTTTTTTTTTTTCTATCCTTTCAGACTATTTTGTTCTACAGCGATTGCAAAAGTTAATAATTATGTAAAACATTATATCTAAGACATCTGTAGTAGGGCAGAAGACATCAGGCTATATGGATTCAAGCTTTGGCCTCTGTGTATTGGGAAAATCGTTGCTACTGGTTCCCAAAACTGATCTCTACAGGGGAACCCGAAGGTGCTTCACAAGGCAAGATATTTGCTTGTAGTTTATTAGAAAAAAACCCACCTTAAAACCAGGGAACAGTTAGGACTGGAAATTATCTGGTGTAACCTCCTACTCAGGGAATACATAACTTCAAGGTTAGTTCATATTACTTTTCCTGTTCTTCATATTTCTTGATTGTATACTGTTTGTGTGTGTAGTATTTTACATATATTTATTGTTTATCACACAGGTCCATGTTCCAGAAGGACATAAGAATGCAACTGTACATTTTTAGCACACATGCATATATTGACACACCTTTCAAACCATGGTGTATTCCTATGAAACTATAAAATATAATTTAATGTAATATAAATAAATGATTGGTTTACTTAGACTGTGAAAAATTATTACAATAATCCTGGTTGTTACTGCTTTAAGTAAGATTTTTCAGCTTATTTAGGCAATTTCCCTGCTCATTTCACAGCCTGAGGTCAATGTCCTTTACCTAAAAGGATTTCCAAAATGTAGGAAAATGCATTTAATTACTTGTATATTATTTTTTTCCTAATGCTTTCTGAGATTCATCAGCTAGTAATGATATTTCTCTCCTGTTTACTAATTTCTTGTTTCAACTTTTTTTCACTTCCAGGTTGACCTCTGCCTTGCTGCTAAAACCTGTTACCTGTGAAATTCAGACACAAGATCTTATTTGTCTCTGTTATTTTTGGCTTATGGAATGTCTGATATTCCTCTGGTTTTTTGTCTTGAGGTAAAACACTTTGCTGATTTAGCTTCATTTCTCTTTCTATCATATTTGATTACTCCCATGTTTCAGTTTTAATGCCCCTTTTCCAGATAGACTGAAATTTGCGCTCTTCTGAAGTGGTCAGGATGCTGTGTCTCTGGTACAAATATATTTGGAGGGATTCCTAGGAAAAGATAAACTGTTCTCAGGAGTAGGAGAGAAAGAAATGGCGATATATTTGCAGTGATTCTAGCTGAGCTATGCTTGCTTCTCTTCATGTACTTCCAGTAGAGAGAATTTCTGTTGATGTTCCAACAGAAAGAAGAAATGTTGTTCCAAGCATGCCATTCAAAGACAGATGTTTCTCCTTCAGTAAAAGGGGTCTGGTGGCCCTCTGTGACAGCGATGATATAAAATTGCTATTTACTTGATTTTTAATGAAAGCATCAAGTACTTATTTCACATCCACTCAAAAGGAAGAGCTGTCGTAGTTTTTCTGTCCTGTGTATTCACAAGGAAATACAACAGCATTGTTCTGAGGTCTGACTCTGCACTTTTGCCTAATCAGAGCAATTTTCCTGCTTGTCATGCATAACATTACTACAGCTTCAAGCAATTAATTGGATAGTTCTGTACTAAGATATCCACAAACTGAAGACTTGTGGAGCATAATAGATGAGCTGTCTGCATCAGAACTGCAGCCTTAAAGATGACAACCTGCAACGTCCAGCAAAATTTCTTTCTTGAGTGGCAGTCCTTATTGCTGACTTATATTTGATGTATGCTAAGTATATCCATTGCATGTCAGTTTACAGACCTTTAATTCTGCAGACTTTTCAAATTTGTTTTGAAATTCTCAGTACGAGTTTTAGGATAAAGCCTCATAGACTGAGATCCTGCACAGCTCTGCTTGAAGATTACAACCTCATTATAAACCTCATTTTGTAAAAAAGTGGAGTCTGAGTGCCTTTGACAAAGTTTTCTTGACTTATCGTGAAATGTGCTATGCACTGACTGGCTGTCATTCTCAGCTTGAAGGAGCTGATTTTGTTTAAAGCACAATGTAATGATTTTGGTAGGGAGAGGTAACAGATGGCACATGAGTAATGATGAAAAATGTGATATAAAATGATCCAAAGTGTAAGGTTTAATTTCTCCCATAGCTCAGAGTTTCAATGTAAGAAGCTTATGGCAAAAACTTTTGTCTAAAGATTTCTACAGCTACTGAATAGAGACTGGTCTATCACTGTAGTGCCTGTTTGTATATTACTGGCCTTTGGATCATGGACAAGAATGAAAACGTGTCAGGAAATAAGAGCAACCAAACCAAGCAAACTCGTTGGTGTGTAAACCTCTTATTCCAAAAGTGCCAAAATCAAGTGTGGGACTGGATAATAAAAAATTACTAATCCCAGATTATGCACAATTGTTATTATTTGATTTTATTTTTTTATTAAAACTTCTTCTTTGAAAGACAGCCAGCCTTATTAAAACTCGATGAAAATACACATTCTAGAGACGATTAAGAAGTGTGCTGATGAACTTACAGATCAGGGAAGGCCAAAATTATGGATCTGTTTGTATGCATTGCTTCTTAGTCTTTAATTAAATTTGATTATGTGGATTAAGATTCTGTATTTCCATTATAATCAGTAGTAACTTTGGCTGCTCTCATGAGTTACATAAAATGGGTAAAAGTGATGGAATACCTGTAATATCTTTCCAGTGAGTATTATGAGATCTGCTTTCAGATTTAGATATCCGTATGTGATGGATTGCATTCATGTCCTCCTACTAACTTTTTAGGTCATAATATCATATATTTTTACTGTAAACCATTTCTATTATAACAATTATAGTTTTCTTAATTAATACAGACATAGCATCTTTTAAACTTAGTAGTTATTTCAATATTACCTGATATACAGCCATGAATACATTTTGAATGCCTGTACTAGGACTTTCCCCTTTAATTTTTAAATCTGTGTGGTGTTGTACACTTGCTCAATACTGTGGGCTTTCTGTCCACGTGCTTCACATATTTGATTCAAATCATGTTCAGGACAGACTACAGCAATTTAGGGAGCAACATGAACTTAGAGTTGTTAGCTTACCACTTTCTCCCCTTTTGTCCAGACTGGTCATGGCTGTTCCAGGATAAATGGGATTGGGCTGTGGCCAAATAGATGCTGACAGTGTAGAAAAGAATCTAGCTGGACTGCTGAAGTCCTGCCCAGAGGACTTAGAGCTTGCCAACATCCTGCTGTAATTTCTCAGTCAGGTAATATCCTTTCCATAACAGCCATTTAGGAAACAAAAAATCTTTTGAAACTCTTGATTGAGGGCAGCCATTGTCACATTAAGTAAAGTTCCTCTCAGCAATTAACAAATTGAGTGCTTTCAGTAGTGCCAGGGCTTTACAGTCTTGTTTTTAGGAATTATAATGGAGTTTGCTGTCATCCAGGAAGAGCAAAAATACAAAAGTGTTAAGAAAAAATTTTTTTTTGTTTTGTTTTGTGATTTAGATGCATCAAACAACAACAACAACAAAAAGGCTTAAAACAGTAAAAGCAACAAAACAAACATAAAAATAATAAATGCTAAAGGTGAAACCTGTCTTGGAATAGAATAGAAGAAAAGCTGCAAATCCTACATAAAGGGCATATATTTGTGGGGGGAAAAGATGTGGGCAACCTGATTATTTGAGGGGATTTGCTGGCATAAAGTTTAGGAGAAAAGCTAAATAGGGAAACCCCCCACCTTGTCAGGCTTTGCTAGTACAATAATAAGCAGCCTTTGTTGCCATTACCATGAATGTATGTAGCTAAACTACAGTTAATAGTAAAGACAAAGCTTTCCCTGTCAGTATTAAATTGTAGAACTAGTGGTTTTTTCGGGGTGAAGTGGCCTTCTCCTTGCTGGTGTCACCTAATCCTTTGCCTTCACACATTGTCATAAACTACATTTTTCTCCTCTTGCTCTGCTCTGGCAGTATTTGTCATGTATCATTTCTTTCTGCCCCTGCTTCACAGGAACAGGGGTTCAATCAATTCGCTGTTTTTATTTGTGCACATTGTCCTCATCCAGTCACTCTGTAGCACCTGACACTTTGCTTTCTCCCTTCCCCTTCCCCTTCTCTGTCTCTCTTTTGTAAAGGATTAAATTGTATTTTATACCCTAATCCTTTCAAAATGTTGTGTACCTTTCTAAATGATGGCTACCTTCTGACAAGGCGAGGAGATGAGAAAGCTGGAAGCCACATCAGGAGAACCTGCTATGTTTGCTGTGACAACAGGGGAGGAACACACTGACTCTCTCCATTTAGGTCTGAAAGCACCTCTGCTGTGTTTCTGACAGAGAGGGAGGGAAGGTGGGGACCCGAACTGCTGGTCCTCTTCTGTGCGGCCACTCAGCCCAGCCCTCATCACTCTCCCTCCCTCCCCTTCCTTCCCCTCTGTCTCTTCCTTCTGTCTTCCTAACAGCTGAAGAAAGGGTAAAATAGAGAAGGTTTTTCTGAGAATTATGCAATTCATACCAAAATGGGAGAATTACACTTCCCTGACTGAAAAGGCAGAGAGACTAAGATAAGCTAATTTGTGTCTGTGTGTGTCACAGGCACTGTGATCCTGAATTCCAGCCTGGTTCAGTTGTTATTTTAGTCCTGAATTCACTTTAAAGTAAACAAAGCATTCTTTTACTTTTTTTTTTTTTTTCCTAGTAAGGTCCTCATTTACATGAACCTTTCAAGTGCTATGACATTTAATGTTAAATAATGCCACTTTCATTACTTTACTGTGGGTCTAGTGCACTCTGTAAGAACCACTGGTATGAAACACAAATGTTTCTGATGGTACTGTCATAACCAGGGAGATGTGAGGAAACTTAGCTAAGAATTCTGCTCCAGGAACCACCAGAAGGGCAGACCCCTTGCTGTCTCTGTTGCTCCCTTCTTGTGAGGCAATACTCCAACCATTTGAACTTGCACTGAAATTATATTCTCTATTGCCATCCTCAATGTTACAGCAGTAACTATAGAAAAGAAAGCCTGAGCTGAAGTGCTCAGTCTATAGGTGTTATTGCAGAGGAGCAGGAGACCAGGTTCAAGGTTAAAAGGCAAAATCATAATCTCAATGATTTTATTCAACCTGCAAAGTGATAAAGGGAAATTTGAATGTCATTTTGTGATGCTAGAACTTAAATTGTAAGAAAAATGTAAGATATGAAATACATGCAAACCTACATGCTGACAAACTTAGATACAGCTTTCCTACTGTTATCATAAGATAAAAACCCAGTCTCCATACATTGTTTTCATTTTTTTCTGCACTGTTCAGTCTGGAACTTCTGGTGCTGAAATACATTAAGAGGTAACAACATATCATGTTCATTCTGAAAAGTAATGCATATGCAATAGGTTGTGAATTAAAAACCCTGACAGCTTTCTTGTGATGGATAAGTAATTTAATCTGTTTCATCTTACAGAAAGATGAAACATGAGGATGGTTGGCAAAGTTTTTTTTTTTTTCTCTTCTTATTTCTTTATTCACTCTAGTACGTGTACTAAACCATAAGAGAGAGACTGTCCTCATAAAATTCCAGCTCAGGTTTGAAAATCCAGGTGTCCTGAATAAGCATAAAATTTTGTGTGCTCCCTTCTAAGGAAAAGTTCAAAGACTGAGAGGTTTAGTACTATTTGGATAAGCATGAAATCTTGTTGCTTATCCCAATTACACAAAACCTCTCAGTCTTTTGAACTTTTTCCTTAGAAGGGAGCAATGGTTATAGAGATGGGAAGAAGGGTTCAAGGAAAGAGAAAGTATAGAGAAAAGAGAAGGGGTAACTATGTGTGTTGTGTTTGTCTGTGTGTGAATATGGAAGTGTCTTTTGCAGTGGTAAAGAAGATTTACTTTGAAGGCAGCAGAAAAGAAAAGGACCATGGAAGTATTGCATGTACAGTTCAGTGTCATGTACAGGATTAAACTTTCAGGTCCAGCCTTTCAAAAGAGCTAAACTTGCATATTTTTGGTAAGTTTGTCAAAGTATTTGAAAATCAGTCCATATACATTAAAATAGATTGAGATCCAGCACCAAATTCTGCTGTAAAAATAGATGCAAAAGTTACAAAGTGATAACCTATTTTTGTTCCTTGCATAGGAAACAAAGTAATTGGGTTAAGAAGTGCTGGTAAAATAACTGGAGCCCAGGATTGCTTGGTCTTTAGCCCGTTTCTTATAAATGCAGATTATTTCAATGAAATATAGGCTTGATGATCGTTAATCAGAACAGAATTTATAATAAAGTCGTTATATGCTCATGTTTACAGTGGCTATAGCAATAATTTCAAGACCGCTTGTAACAAGAAATACAAAAGTAATAGAGTAAAAATTACTTTTAAAAGGCAAACATATATCAGAATGGCTGCTTTTCTGAGCTCTTCATTACTTTGCCATTCAACTGGAAGGTCTAATGGAAACTGTATCTTCTATGGGCTGAATGAAAATTATGAAGATAACTCAGAAATTTGAAACTACGATTTAACTGAATACTCATTTAACTGACTCGAAAACTTTTTTCTCAAGTAGTGTTTGTTCACAATTACCCCTATTGGTGCCATTCATTTGTGCTATGGATTAATGCCATCCTTAAGTATTCACTGAGAATCTAATCCTGATTTCCTTTATTTGGATAACAAGGTTTTTATTGAATTCCGTGATGAGAAGCTTAAGTACCTTTAATATTCAAAACAGTTTATAATGTAATTTCGAGGATATATAAAAAGTGTGCTAGGTCTTGTCAAGCCTAAATCTATGTTGAATCAGAGAATTCTTAAATTAAAACTCACAAACTTAAACTTAAATCTAGAGAAGCTGACAGATTCATATGATGTTGTAAATTATCATCACAGGAAAAGCCCCTGGCTTCAAACTACTTTAAAGCATGGATACTCTAAGTTATCTTTTTTTTTGTATTGCTGTGGTGAAATAATTTAACTGACTGTATTTGCATCTCTGGTACTTCCTGATCTAAAAACGTTAAGGTTTATGAGTTGAAACTTGTTACTGAAATTTAAGAGTGTACTATACCTATGTTAGACTAACTTTGCCATCAACTCAGTAAATTAATCTTGGTAACATAACTTCAGTTGCCTTGAGCATTGAAGGCTCAAAACCTGCCTGAGAAACTCAGGAAATCAATTGCAAACAGGAATGCTGTGTCTAGGCTGGTTCTGTGTTGGTGCTGGATAATGCTATATATTTACCACTCTCTACAGTAGTGAGCTCAGCTGCAGGGGAGATACACTCTTATACATGGATTTTTAAAGAACTTTAAGGTACTTGGACACCCAGATTTTATTAGAATTCAATCAAGTTTGGATTCTTATCTGAAGAAGGATTTAAAAATTATTTTTTAAATACCTGCAGCTTAGATGGCCATTGTTGGTCAGCCAAAGTATCATTATTTTTCATTCATGACAGTGGGTTGTGAAAACATGAATAAGATAAGAGTTAGTCAGAATATCAAGTAGACTTAATGTGAAGTGACTGAGCATCAGTCTCAATACCCAAATCAATTTATGTTCCAGCTTCTCAGAAAGAAGCAGGAAAAATTAAATCCTTTTTCTGGCTACATAGTGTTGCTGTAAGTATTGCTCCAAGTCTTCTAATAATCTAATACATGAATATCATGTGACATCTTGTTTTGCTTTCAAAATTTCAGCAATTTCTGAAAGTGAGAGAATTGTTACAAACAATCCCTAGTGGAATCTTGCATTTTTACCCACTGAGTCTCTGTCACAAAATTTAAGTGCTTTGTAGTGGACCAGTGATGTAAACTTGCTATAAATTCTCTCTAATTTGGAAGGTTCTCCACCATCAAGGGTGGACTGAGGACAAGAGTCCTTGATCCAATCTATGGAGTCAAGTCAGTTGACCAGAAGTAGATATTTACTCAAGGGTTCTTCTTCAGTGCGCTGATTTGAGGTTTAATTAATTTGCCTAAAAGGGCCTCTCTTGTCATTGCAGACAAGCTAAAGTATCCCCACCTGCTTTTTGCTGCCATCCCAGAAAGACTTTCCCATAGGACCTGCCTTATAAACATCCCAGATAGCCCAAACAGTTCTGGATGCCTGTGTTTATAAAGACAATTGATTTGAGACATGTGTTTCCAATGACAGAAGCTTGGATGCTCATTCACTAAATACAGACTCCTAAATCTAAACCAGCAAAAGAATCCCACTCAAAATGTCATGGCAATGAGTGTTTACTTCAGCTGTTAAATGGTTAATGAATGTCTGAGACAAATAATCAATGAAGTCACTGACTTACAAAACAAGTGGCATATTGAATTTATACATGAAAAACATCTTCTAATGTAAGTAAAAACAGGTCTTGGTAAATAAGTAAAAAATGTCAGTCCTGTTGAACCAAGGCTCAGGCATCACTGACTCAAATTCTCAACTCAGAGAATAACATCAACAAGAATCTGCAGATACTTTATACATATAAGAAAGCTTACCTTTTGGGTAATTCTTTCACTTAAAATGCTGGAGTTTTGAGAGGCAATCAGGATCTCAATTATTCAGGATTTTACCTGAGGAGTAAAATTAATTTATGGATTTATCTGTTCCTTGAATCCCATTTTTTTCCTAATAGAACTTTTCCTTTTTAGATGATCTTGGTAGAAGGTAAAAGCTCTTGGCCAGGTGCAGTTGATCCTGCTTCAATTCACTTAAATAGTGTAAGTGCACAGTAAATAACTGCACTTAGGAATGAGGAGGAATCATACCAAATATTTCACCTTCTCTTCATTATTCCTCCCTAACTATACTGGGTGAAGACAAACCTTTCAGCTGAAAGAAGTGTAAGTGTTTTGCTTCACAATTTTATTTATCATTCAGTTTGGTGTAGTTTCTAGTTGTTATTTATTGTTTGATATAGTAAGAGGAACCAGGGAAACTTGAGGCTGTTCTAGACACCATGGAATAAATAAAGAAGGCATGACCTTAGTACAGAAGACAAGACAAATGATGACAAGATGGATAGAGCATCCACTTGGTGGTAGTATTTGAGGGTCATTCCAGCTCCTTAATATGGAAAAGCCTTATTTTCTTTTGTTTTCTTTTTCAGGGATGAGCTGAAGGGAAAGCAGTAGAGGGAGAAAGAAGGCAGGAAGTGGAGTAGGTTAAAAGAGAAGAGGGAAAGGATCTTTTATATAATTTTCCTTCAGGCTACTTGGCAGTCTTTGGTTTTGGGTGGTTCTTTTTTCAGATTCGCACTAAAGCAAAAAGTACTTTGCAGGAGTTTGCTTGTTTCATAACAATATCAAACTCTCTCTGCCATCTTGCCATTGAATCCTCATACTTCCTTGTAGCTGTTTGTGGAAGCATCAAAGAAATGGTTGCAGTATTGCTTTTACTTTTCTCCATAGCGTTTTGGCCAGAAATCATCTGGGTTTCTTCCCGTCTTGTTTTGGAAAGGACTGTGGAACGAGGACAGAGGTTATTAGCAATAACAGTCCACTACTCTATTTTACTTGGGGCATCTTAGTCTCTCTTTTTTTTTCCCTTCAAAAGCTTGAAGACTCTGAAGGTGTGAAGCCTGTGAGATGGAACCTCTCTGTGTTTCAGTATTGGGCTCCCCTCTTACAAGACAGTGCTTACATGGAAGGCTACTGCGAGACATCTGCTGTGGTACAGATAAGGGGTCAAACTAACATAGATGTAGATATTTCCACTCAGATGTAGATATTTCCACTGTGCTTCCATGGTTCATTTGCACATCTTCTAAATAAGAGTGCCACATCAAATTGCACTGACTTGCTGAAAATATATCTCTATGGGAGTAGCAGCCTTTTGCAATACTTGTAACAATGGATAATATTTAATTGATTTTCCCACTTTGGTGGGGTTTACAGACAACAGTGTCAGTTGCAAAGTATTCAAAAGACAAAATCATAAGGAGGATGATAAGGTATAAGAAGTGTACACTTATAGTCATGTTAGGGTACCTGAGAGTTTACATGAATTTTGTCTGCTGATAAACAGAAATTTACTTCTTTGTTACTAAGAAGTGTTGGACACTGCCATACTTTTGCTTCACTTATATTTCATCCATTTTTCTCTGGATGTGTGGTGACTTGATAAATAATGATGCATTGATCTCCTACAATTGCTTGTCTTCTGTGAACGTTATAAATCTTGCTTTTTTTTCTTCAGTGAAATTATGCTGAGTTGTAATGTGTTTTGCTGAGATGAGGCTGTATTACATGTACTGACAGAAGGGATAGTATCTACCTGGATCAAAATAATATTCAAGATGGAAGGTTATGTTCAAATGAACCTATATAACTGTCTAACTCTATTAACATTCTCCTTCAGCCACATGACTGTTCTAATGAGAAATGCAAACATTATTTTAAATTGTATGTAATATATATTACAAATTATCATTGTTATCCAGATTAATGCTTTCTACTGTATTAAATAAGATGAGCCATATTCCAGGCAAGTTAATGCTTATATATCCTATGAAATGGATTGGATACTTCTCCTCTTGTTCTAAGTCCAGTAGACATAGCAAGAAGCTGAACCATTTCCTGGCTTTTGCAGGTTGGTAGTAGCTCCTAAAAATTTGCAAAACATAAAGAAAGGGACTTCTGGGCCTTGAAGTTGCTAGTACCCAGAAGGTCATGGAGTTTCAAATGTATAAGTGGTTGCCAAGAGATTTGCAAAGTTTGCAAGAGCTTGCAAGAGTTTACACTCTTAATAACCCCTATTTTTTTCTTGTTCATTTGATTGTTTTTATGAGCTTTCCAATCTCCTGTCTCCCAAGTATGAAACTGGTTAGTGACCTGGCCTTACAAGTTTATGCCCTTAAGACAGCATTTACAGTAACACAGATCTTCTAGTACTTTCTAGCAAGCCTCACTGATAACTTTATTTTAATTTTAATGAAGTCTAAAGCCACAAATCCAAAATTCTTTGCTTCTGTATTATTTTAGATCTGAATCTCCTTGAGATTACTTTTTCTCCTTTGCTGCCATTGGCAGATGAGCTAATATCCCTTCGAAGCAAGCAAAGCACATAATTACTCACATGAAAAGCAAGCTCTTTGGGAGAATTCTCAGCTAAACCCACCCCTTAGAGGAAGATAGGAAGGGCACTGGCAATTAGATAAGCTGCACTTCAGACATGAACAAACACATTTATCAGATAATTAGTAGATACTTTTCTGTGTGTTTCTGGCACCAAGATCCAAAATCAGTGCTAAGGCAGGTAAGCTCATCTGCTGAGAAAAGCCCTGTGGCTGCAACAGACAGCTAACTTGAGAGGGAGAAATGTCCTGTATTGTACTCCTTGCATGCTTCAGACACCCGGTGTTCTTTGTTGTGAGTCTTCAGCCAGTGTCACCTATTCTTCTTCCATAAACTGGAAGGCAAGAACTGTCACATCCAGAGAAAGAGCAGCCCCCTGTGAACTGTCTGCTTCTCACAGGGGAGAAACCCCACCTTAAATACCTGAGTGAGGTGTTTTGGGCAGAGTGAGGTGAGGCAGCAGAGATACCAAGCAAAATTATCCAGAAATAATTTCTAATTCCAATTTCTTCTTGGAAATGGGAACTGGGTACACTGTCTACAAACAGGCTCAACACTTTTATTTTGGCAGAAACTGGTGTATGAGCAAATTTGCTACTGAGATGGATGGCTCCAAACAGTGTGTAGTGGTCTCTGGAGGCCCACTGATTTCTCTCTGGACCACAGGGAACCTTTAGAAGCGAGTCCTGTAATGCTTTTTTAAGGAGGGAGGACAACTAATTTGTTCCTAATGATGGGAATGTTCTGACAGTCAGAGTAGATAATGAAAGAGATGTTGTGTACTCTTTACCAGTAATTAAAAGCATAAAATATACTGCATAAGCCTTGCAATCTCTGTGCTCATACAGGTACATAGATGTACATATAGATGTGTATTTATCTATATATAAAGAACACATATGAAAAATCCTAGTCACCTACTTTCATAAATTTGAGAATGATCCTTTTAATGATCAAAAATACTAAAATATTGCACTAGTAAGTGACAGAACGATCTGATGTTTACATTCAATAAATAAAGCATTCCAACCTAGTCAATATAATTGTGATTTATTTTCAAAATAAAAAGTACTAGTGATATGTCAAGGAACAAGTTCATGAAGTAGTCTTGGAAATTTTCTTCCCACAGAAAGTTATATGCTTGTAAAAATTTATTAAAAGCATTTCTCAATGATCAAAATAATAAACCACAATCTTCTAAAAATTTTAACACAGTCTCTAATGTTACTGGATTTTTCCTCTGAACCATTCTGCATCTGCATATATATTTCTAAACATGCATATTATATAACATATAGAATACATGATTACCTAATAGCATACAGCTATAAGGGGTTTTTTGACATATGAAATTAATTTTTCCATAAGTACAGAAACAATATTTTAAAAAATATTCTGATAATAATTTTTACTTTTGTTCTAATTCAGAGTAAACACTGTGTTTAAAGGGTAAGCTTTTAAAAAATAATGGTGATGCCTTTTCCCAATTAATTTTGTTATATACAATCAACATACTATGTGTAGTGTGTTGTGATGGAAAGGACTATGTCATATATTAAGCTGCAAACTTTCCTCCAAACTTCCTTAGAAATATATTCATTCATTTGACAAGATTTTAAAGTTTCTCAGATTGTCTGATTTTAATCTTCTGTTATATGAAAATTGCCAAGCACAGGTTGCACAAAAATGAAGGACGGTTGTAATTGTAGCACTGCTGCCAAGAATAATTTCCTCCAGAAAGCAAATTTCAAAAGTCTTTGTTTCATAAGTTGAGCATTAAATGAAACTTTGTAGTTCTCAAGCACTAGAATCTATCCCATGTGTGCTGCTGTGGTTTCAACAGCTGTACAGGAAACACAATAAAACTATTTTGCTCACTTGGAAGTTAAATTCATTAATGTTTGTAAGACATTATGAGAGCCACACACAGAAGGTGGTATGTAAGTGTCTATGTATGAAAGCAATGAGTATTACTCTAGCTGTGTGGCTTTATAGATAATATAACATAGAACTACTTTACTCAGACCAGTGAAAGAAATAAGGATTATCCAGAACGCTATGGAAAGTTTGATGGTGTTGGGAGAGACCCATTAACTTTGCATGCATCTACACAGCATTTTTAGTGCGCAATTTCTTTATCCTGCATTTTTATTTTCCTTTTTGGAAGTGAGATCATAAGATTTTATAAAATACCTACATCTAAATCTCTATTCAGAGTGGTATTTGTTTAATGTAAAGTTAGCTATCTGAAAGCTAGACACCTAAATGCACCAGTCATTTATATTTTCTCTATAATCAACAGAGAGAAACATGCATCTCCTGAGGGCAGTTCTTGGTATACATCAAAACTAGGTGGGATGAAACACCCTCTGGAATGTCTGTCTGCATCCATTAACCCTAGAGGGAGCCTCTTTTAGATTAGCTTTATCTATGTAGAAGTTAAAGATCTAACGGAGCTGAGACTCTCCTTTGCTACTCCATTAATGAAAGGTGCTGCCAACCTCTCCAATAATTAAAAAAAAAAAAAAAAAAAAAANAAACCAACAAAAAAAGGGGAATGAGACCCTTGCCTGACTAAAATCAGTGACTCCACAAACTTCAGTGAGCCCAGCACTTCTGCTGCCAGGTTCAAGTCTGTTTCTGTGTGTGCAAAATACCCAACTGCAATCTAGTCTTTTTTCCCCTTGAATAAAGGCTGTGAGTGTATAAAGCTATTTACCATCACAGCAAACTTCTGCAGCTGCAACATACTAATTCTAGGAAGAGCTATAATCTATGTAATGTTTGACTTTACTAAGATGAGTGTTTATTTACTGCATTACTACTGTATAGTTCAAGCAAATTCTTAAATATTTCATGCCTTTGTTCAGATATTTAAAACACTGATAGTATTGCAAATGAAGGCAAGAGTAGAAATGGTGGGCAAATAGAGATAACTTCAGCTATCTTCAAGCAGAGACTGGGCATGAGTAGAGGATGGCACCTGCTCTGCTGCAGTAAAAAAGTGAGTGTTACCACTCTGTAAGTTATTTGTTCCTTATCTTAAAGCTGACAAGTTTAGTTGTGCCTCCACTGCTGAGGAACTTTGGGCAGGTCCACAGACCTATGGAAACTGCTGTGCCTTGTAAAAATCTGCCCACAGACCAATGGAAACTGCTTTGCTTTGTAAAAATCTGCATGAAGAGTGTTGGTGACTGTGAGCAGGAGCACACAGCCTTGACTGACTTAAGGATGCTACAGACAACAGTTGGACAAACAGCAGGAGCTCATAGACTTTTAAAATAGTGGGTCCTCTATCTGGTTTCCAGAGAAATATTTATGCCTTTGCACATTTAGCCAGTATAGCTCACTTCTTATATTAAAGGATATCTCTAAAATGGGAAATATTCTTGAAACACAGTAAATAGTAATGTCAGATGAAACATGAATTAATAATTAAGAAGTTTAGAGAAGAAATTCACAGAAATTATTGAGGAGGCAGGAAATACCAACCTCAAAAAAAATTGCCACAGGAAGAGGTACACCCACTACTTCCAAGAAAGAAATTGTCCAATAATGTGCCCTGATTTTGATAGTTCATTAGATGTGCAATAGGTATCAAGATATGTACAGTTTTGAACACAGACAAATGCAGACTTCCTTTACTTCCATTCTGTTCTCTTGAATAGAAGTAAAGGAACAATTAAAAAGCAGGTAATAAACTCTTAGTTTTGCAGCCTGACTCCACTGTTGGTTCCTGACTACTTATTCCCTTTCTTCAGCCCCAGGATGACTCATTGAAAATCTTTGGAAAATGCATCTGTCATCCTCTAACACATCAATTATTCAATATACAGTTTTCCTTAGTCAGTCAATGCATCCTTTAATCAGTGTTTTAGAAGTTTCTTGATCCAGCTGCTTTGGTGAGTTTTTGAATAGAGAGCAGCATGCCATAACATCCAGGCAAGCCTTGATGAAACTGTAGGTAGCTGCTCATAGAAAGTATACATGTATTTGGGACACAAGCATCTAGTCCTATAACAAGTACTGGGTGCCCTGACAAGTGGTGGTACCAGTTCCATCTCTCCTTAAGCAAGCTGAAGTTCATAACCACTCTATATTTTATATTTATACTTCCTAAAGCAATGAAAATTCTTACTATCCTAATGTGACAAACACATTGAGAGCAAACTTAGTCCCTCAAAGGAAATATAGAGCAGGCATACAGTTATTGTAATTTCTATGGGAGCTTTATTATGTAGGAAAAGCTCACCTTTTAGGATTTGAAACTGCTAGGAAATCTCAGTATCAGGGGGTACATATTGTGTTTTATGAGCTGATTTTCCCCTTTTTTAATTGAAGTGGACCTGTCTTGTCTTTAAGCAATACCCATGAGAAGTCTCAGTTTTGGTGGTGGTATTTACTTTCCATCCTCCTCCTAAACTGGTGCTCTGAGAAATCCAGGGTACTTATAAGAGTCCCTTTTTGCTTCTTTTGTGTGGACCTTGTGAGGCTCTTTAACAGCCTGTGCTCCCCAGCAGCAGATTGCACGGGGTCAGGAGGGTCAGGATGATTTGCGAGCTCTTCCTTGTGTGACAAGTTAGTTTTAGCCGCAAATACACTCAAATACAGAATTACGCCTTGATGGCTTTCCAAAGTTGTTCTGCCCCCACACCCTGAAGAAGATGGATTGCTCATGATCTGTGTGTAAGATGCTGCTGCTGTAGTGTGTCTTTAGCTCCAGCTCACATATCTCACCTCTGGGCAACAGCACTGTGTAATTGATGTTCAGTATGCCTCAAGGGGTTAAAAGATTAATGCACCACAAAGGTATCCTGTAAGCTGCAGTTTTGAGGAGATAGACTCCAATCCACAGTGTAAGGTTTCATTAGGAGGTTAAAAAAGAAGTTGCACCAGAATGTGTATTTAGCCAGCAACTGCAAATAGTTGAAGGGAATCATACAATACCTTTCTGAAGGTTTATGGTTTTTTGGGTATATGATTTCGCCATAATAACCACTGAGTAGGATTATATTTGAAAACAACATTTTCTTCAATACAGAAATGAATTAGTATACAGCAATGGTTATTATTTTAAGAATTTCAAAACTATTTATGCAACTGAAAATTTATAAACACGACTGAATCCTGAAGGTCTGATTTCCCTGCCTAGGTTACAGTGACTTATATGAAGTTTTATGACTTCAATAAGAAGTTGTAAATGTCCAGAGCAGAAAAAAATCAGCTCCAAGAGCATATATACTTGTATACACACATATATAAAAATATGTACATATCCTCTTGCTCTCATTACTAATTTTTTTCTGTAAATTATTAGCTCTGCGAACATTCTGCCAAGGACACTCATAATAGGCAGATAAAATGTTATTGCAGTGATTGTATGGAGAGCTGAGTAACATTAAACTTTGAATGTGAATGGATTTTTTCCCAGTAACAAGCTTAGATTTCATATCTGATTCAGGCTTAACAATAGCAGTATAAGGCAAAAGAGAAAAAAAACCTTTTATGTATATTCTGTTTAAATTAAGTGTTCTACTTTTTAAATTAGATGTGTAGAAGTTATTTCACTGAAGCTGGAAATTAAGTTCATTGAAAGCATTTGGCCATTAGCATAAATATCATAGAGGATGATACAAAAAACCCGTTAAGAAATGGCATGACCTGAATAAGCCATTAATATTAAAGCTGCAGTTTGGCAGATATTTAAACAATAGTGAACATCACCCTTCTGGCCTGTCTCACTAGAGAAGTCTTCAATAGGAAAAATGGTTTTGGTCTCATCTGAATCCAGACTCAAGTCTAACTATTTGTATATAACATTAATATGGTCGTATCCAGTGTAATTTGTTCAGCATTCACAGGGAGGTTCAAAAGGCTGGTTTAGAATAGGTGTCCCTGGCCTCCAGCCTAAGAAATTGAAGCAAAGAATGTGTCACATGCTGGATTAGACCCCACTGATTAGTTCCCAGATTGCCCAATGAGTCTGTCCAACTCTGCTTCTGCTGCTGATCTGCAGACATAATCCCCATTTGAGGGGTCTGGTTTGGTTTGGTTGTAGGCTATTAATGCTTGTACAGTCCAAGGATTTGGGGAGAATTTGTCAGTTTGAAAACTGCAAGGAGTTCAATTCCTTTTAATATTTGAAACAACTGAACAGAGCTGGAACAAAAAAGGGCAATCCACCTGTGCATAAGAATTAGTGTTTAAAAGGTGGCATATTTGCAGTGAATCACTGGAGAAACTTTTTTTTTCCTGTTTTTTGTACACAACTGTGGGATGAGAAGAGCACTTTTGCCTCTTCTTGATATGCATTGAAAATCTTATTTAAAAAATCTTCTCAATGAGTGAATGAAATGCAAGACCTTAAAGAAATGGAGCAGAAACCTTAAGGAAAAAAAGTTCAATTGAAAACAGAAGCAAAGAACAGAAAATGTGGAAAAGTATGGGGACTGCAGTATATAAAAGAGACACCTAGAAAAATAAAACTCTCAGCATACTGTGGCATATGCAGTGCTTAGTATATCTGTTCTTGAAATTTTCCTAACTGATAGAAGTTTTCATCTATCTAGAATGCATTTAATGTGAATGTGTAAGTTAATCACAGGAATATTCTGGTTTGGAGAGAGACTGCCATTACTCACATAACTATGATAGCCCCCCTTAAGCTGACTCAGCTTCCCCACCTGAGCTATGACAAACCAGCTTTCAAGCCTCCAGACATCATGAAGTTCACAAGTCCCCAAACATCACATGGTTTGACCATGTCAAAACCCAGACGTGCTGCTTTGTGGAAATGAGTCATCAATCATGTAACAAGTTGCTGGAAACAATGGTGATTACACAGTAAGTTAATTATGAAATTATCAAGGGATAATAAAATTGTACATTCATGTGACATCACTCAAAGGATTAAAAATATAGACCTTAATTGGTTAAAGAAACTAAATTTTCTTCAGAATTTCGTTAGAATGAGATGTTTGAGAAAACCTTGACACATAAGGCACTAGTGCTGAAACAAATAGACCATAATTCTTTAAGTCCTACACATGAAGCTTTTGCAAAAATTTCTGAAAACTATAAAAATTCAATTCAGTATAAAGAGCATCAAGTTCACAGTTTTGCTGAAGTCACCACAAGTTTTGCACAAATTCACCTGTGGTTTGGAGTGAAACAGATAATAAGAATTATGGTATCTGCTTCCCTTATCCTTGGTCTGATTAAGTTTATATGGCAAACATGCATTGAGGGCTGTTTATTCCTATGGGTTGTGCCCAGTCTCACCTGGGACCTGTAGGCATGTTTAAAAACAAGCAGTAATTACAGTGAAATAAAAATATATTGTTAAAAATTTCAAATTTAATCTGTTGGGTATTTTGGGGTGATTTTACAGGAGAGCCTTCTGAGAACCGGCAAACCTTTGGCATCCATCAATGCAGTACAGAGGGGGAAAGGGTTGGTTTTTGAAGAAAGCATCTCTTTGGAGGCTCTGGGAATTGGAGCAACTCTAAGGTCTGCAGCTGGTTCTGGATGAGTGCAGGAGGAGCTGGAAGAGATGAAAGGGAGCTGAACATGGGCAGCAAGGCAGCTCAAGGATGAAAAGCATCACCGTCTTCTACAAATCTCTGGGAGGAAGTGGGAAAAGCTAGAAGGAGTTGGAGGGTATTAGGAAGTTCTAGTTGACAAGGAAGAGGCACTACAGGAAAAAAAATTCCATCTAAGGTGAAGAGAGCATACCAGGCTGTTTATTCTTTGATCAGTGGTGAATTTAGCAGTACTGCTGTCACTGATCCCTTTGGCATCAAAATGTTACAGTAGCAATGTGAGCAAAACTAGTTGTCAGGCTAGAAACAAAACAGAGGACACAACAACTTCTTTCATTCCTGTCTCTAGAGTTACCACCAAGCAAAACTATTTTGTTAATATTTTATTGTTATTAGTCATAAGTACAGCAAGGGAGCTATTACAAGTGAAACACTAGAACAGACTGAGCTGACAGTAAGCTGAAACATGCCTAGGGCAACCAACTTCTTTTTTTAGTGTTGTGACTTTCCAGCTTCTGCTTGTGATGCATGATGTGTCAAAAGAATCCCTAAACTCCTTTAATGATTACTAAGGTTACTGAACAAGTGATGTGAAAAAAAAGTGCAATTTTGAGGTGACTATTTGAAAATCTCTGTTTTTCTTTTGTTAAAACATCCATGTTAACCTGTTCTTTCAGATCTGTAATTCAGCTACTGCCTTTATTTTTTCCAAATGAGGCAGAGTTCCAGCAAGAAGGATGCCTGTATTTGGAAAACTCAGTCCTATGAGTTTTTGTGTGATTGTCAATAAACCTCTTTCCCCACCATTACTCAATTTATGTTCTATTACAAGCTGGGTAAACCTCAGATTCTGACTCCAGATGGGGAAAGAGTGGTGCTGAGAGCTGTCCAGTTCAGGCATTGATGGAAAGTCTGTGTAGATGGCTGTGCTTACTTCATAAAGAAATGCTGAGAGAGCTGTGGCTGTTCGACCTGGGGAAGAGAAGGCTCAGGGAAGTCCTGATTGTGGCCTTTCATTGCTTCAAGGGGCTTAGAAGAGAGAAGCAGACAAACTTTGTAATAGGGCCTGTAGCAAAAGGCAAAGGGGTAATGGTTTTAAACTGAAAAAAGATGGATTTAGATTTGACATAATGAAGAAATTCTTTACTGTGAGGGTGATGAAGCACTGGAATAGGTTGCTTGGAGACATGGATGTCCCATCCATGTAAATGCTCAAGACCAGATTGGATTGGGCTTTGAGCAGCCTGGTCTAGTGAAAAGTGTCCCTACCCATGGCAGGAGAGTTGGAATCAGGTGACCTATCCAGGTCACTTCCAACCCAGGAAGCACAGTGCTTATGAATTAAACAGATTTGGGAATGCTAACCTGAGACTCATCCTGGTGACTGAAGGCCAGGCATCTGAAGCCAAGAGCAATTCAAAATTTTTTCCAGGCTGTGTCTGAGTTTGTGTTGAGTTTTAGCCCATGTGTCTACACGAGCTGTAAACTTTCAGTTTTCTTATTCTGTTACTTTAATTTTTAGATATTTGAGTTGGTTGGAAGTGGAGTTATATGCACTAAAACATTTTTGGATAGCAAGAGGTCCTGCATTTCATCTGATGAAGTACTTCAGAAATTTGTGTTTTCCAGTTACACTGCCTAACCTCATAAAATACAGTCTCACTCCTTACAGAGATTGCCTTGCTAATTTCTTTTGATGACACATAATCTTGAACCAATTACATGAATTCCCTATTTAACTTATTTAACTTTAACTTTATAAACTTTTCTTTATTTTGCTGTGGTGAGGAAAGCAAGTGACAGACCACAACTCCTCCACTCTTCTGGTGTTATTGCACATGTAGGAAGGAGTTGCACTTGCTTTCCAGATCATTTTGGGACATGTAGCTTGCATACTTCACTGGAGTTCCTCCTCTCTTCTGAATGTTGTGCCTTGCAGGGAGGAACAGGCTAACACTAGGGATAAATGACTTTTAAAAATGAATAAGCAGCACAGACGATGTTTGCTTGATAATGATGGGATGCATTTTTTTGGATTTGGAGGAGCTGCTGTTCTCAGTTTAAGCAATCACCTTCTGCAAGCTTTTAAGAAAGAGCAGAAGTGGATATGTTCCTGTATTTTCACTGCTGTGAATACTATCACACATTAGGGTTCTTGTGAGAACTAAAAAGGACTTTTCTGTGCAGAGTGAATATTGCTTTCTGTATCTGACAGCACAGTGATCGCAGAAAAGATTAAATTATTCTCCAGACACTGAAGACATTGATGAAGAATTTCCATACATTACTACAAAGAATGATGTATTTTCCTAAAATGAAATAAGGAAATCATTATTTGTTAATTTAAGAAATGATCAA
Organism: Notiomystis cincta; assembly: GCA_013398075.1. NCBI lineage: Eukaryota > Metazoa > Chordata > Aves > Passeriformes > Notiomystidae > Notiomystis > Notiomystis cincta. The sequence goes on from VZRX01001273.1 coordinate 57,134, forward strand.
AAGTATAGAAATGAAAAGTCTATTAGACTTATTTTTGCATAATTTTTCAAAGGGAATTAGCAAATAAATTTATATTGTTGTTTTCCTGATTGAATTTTTATAAAAGCTATTTTCAAATTTTATGAAAAATACAAACTCTAAATCACTCATATCTAAGAAGGAACTGCTGATGAAAATTTCTTCCAAGTGAGGCAGTTTTTACTCATTTGTTCTGGTCACCCAAAGGCACAGAAAAATTCATAGTTTTAGAAAATACTGAGTTTTTATTGCCTAGTTGAGTCAGAAAATGAAAAAGGACAGAAGTCTTCAGTGAATAAAGTCATATAGGCACAGCAATCTTAAATCCATTCCATGTGATTCATCATGGAAACAGGTTTGAGCAGCTGCTTTATTCTCTCTAGTGCTCTCACTTTGTTAGTAGGCACTCACAAATGAGTCAACAAATTAGTCAGTGTTTACCATTTAAAACATATTGCTCATCACTTCTGTTTTAGGAAAGGTTTGGTTACATTTAATCCTTCTAATCTCTTGATTGTACAGAATTATTCTGAGGCACGTTACCTTCCTCCCCACTGAACTCAGACAACATGACACTATCTTGTTTTTCCTGTAATCAGGAGCTAATGGGGACTACACAAACTGCTCCCTTCACTCTACCCCATTCTTCTCCACCTCCCTCTGAGGCAATCAAACTGTGTAATCATTAGAGAGACTAATCGAGACAACAGGATTAAGATCCACAAGCTCACTGTAAGCCTCCACTGAATAGTTATCTCTAAATAGGCCAAGAATAGAAGCATGAGTAAGTCAGAAGTTTTCTGAGAAAATCGTAGATCTAGTGGGAAAGAAGGATGCAACCTTAGTTTTTGCTGATTGCATGAGACTCTGTGTGAGGCTTCAGCTACAATAGAGACAGCAGGTGCATTTCCTTTTTTAGAGGATACATGATCTTTTAAAAAAATTCTCATAATTTATATTTGGTAGTTGTTTGCTCTGTGTTTCTCACCTGTTTCATAGCGTTCATTGCTATGTAGGAATTCTTTTTGTATGTGCATACAGGGATGGCCTGGAAGTCAGCTTTCATGTATGTAAGTGCTTATTCAGCAGAAGAGGTCTCAGAACCTGCAGTGTAAAGTGTTATTAGAAATATTCAAAAGCTCTGTGACATGTAAGAAGTAATGTATACAGAGCACAGCTTGGGAAAAAAAGGAGAATCAGCTCCTAGTTCTCTGTGTGTTTGAGAGTGCACCCATGTAGGAATGCTAGTCTTTATAAGAATAATCTTTAAGCATAAAGAGATGAGCTGTGCAAAAGAACTGAAGAAATAAAAGTGGAACAAAAAAAAGGATCCACAGAGGCTGGAGGGAAATAGCTTTCAGCTGTTCATTGTTAAAGATATTAGAACTAAATAGCAGTCTGGATTGTCAGAAAATCCTTATAAGCCTATTTATTTACTTACTTTTAAGAGAAGACATATTCATATTTGGCAGTGCTTCTAAAACTAAATGAATGTGCAGCAATCTTTAAAAGAAGAGAAACTAAAGATATAATGTTGATCTTTATTTTTATTTTGATAGTCCATAGTTGCATGCATATCCATTTATATACAAGTAGTTAATACTCGAGAGAGGGAGGAAAAGCATGGCAGGGATTTATGTGAGTTTGTGGGAGAATGTGAATGCAGGTTATCTGAATGAAAAATGAATTAACTGTGTGTACAGCAGTTGGTAAGGGACAGTGCTAATTGTACTGCCCAGCCACCAATTAAAAATGCAGAGTTGTTTGGTTTTCTTTTCAGTAATTAACTGGTGATTTATTTAAAAAACATCTCATGGTAGTTTAATAAATTTGCTAATTTAGTTATAGGGTCTTTATTTCTTGAGAGCATCAAATATTTTGCTGTGCACATCTGTGTCATGGATAATTTTGCCAATATACTATTTTTTTAACTCATTGCAATAAATTTTTAAAAGAAATAAGAAAAGGAAAGACTGCCTGGTTCGTTAGGAAACTACAGAGTTGCTGTACTAACATGCATAGACACGAGAGAGTATTATAGGCTCTGCTGAGCATTCCTCAGAGGTGTTAACGACTTTAAGCCTGTCAAGAATGTCTCCAGCTTGTACAGCAAAGACAATTCAACAGTTTAATAAAAAGGTGTAACATTTCCTACAGGTGAGCTCAAGTGATCAAAGGCTATAATAGAGCTTTTGTTACTTCATTCAAAGAATGCATTCTGGAGTTTAACCTTTGCTTTTGATGTAATGTCATCTTTGAATGCTAACAGCCTTTTCTAGGAAGGATTAAGTTGTTTGAAGTGTTTTTTTGTCTTATTTAGGACCTGGCTTTGAAAACTAAAGAAAGTGTGGAGTAACGTGCTATAAATTATGGAAAGGCTTCAAACGGTGATGTCTAGAAGAATAAAACTCATGAAGTCTGGGGTAGGGACTGGACAGTTGAATTTGGTCAACTAGGTTTACATCCAACATGGATATCCAGAGTTTATTCATATTATAAAACACTTTTGGCTGAGAATATTTGTGATCAGTCACCGACTGGTCCATCTTTGTGGATGTGGTACTTGCATTTCCATCCTGGAAGTGGATAAACAATCAGCAGTAGATAAAACAGCAAAGCTGAAACTATACAGGCCCAGTATCTGCTCTACCTGTCTGAAGGATATTTCTATTCTTGAGGCAGAGATATTATATTTTCTCCTAAACCCTCAGATTTCACCTGAGATTTATGTTATTATTACCAAGCCTATGACTGATGGGCTGTGCAAAAACATATTTGCTTTTGGGCTGGCAAGGAATGGTGAGTTTTGCCACCTTGTATTAATCCTACTTCAAATACATGTTAGAGTCTGTGGTCACACTTTCAGCATCTCTGCAGCTGCAAAGCTAGAAGCCATACCATCACTGGATCATCCCAGTGTTCCTAATAAGCACTTCCACCTCCACTTTCTTCTCCTGAAAATGCAGCCCGGCAAGCAGAACACCAAAATTCTATGTGCTGTGCTGACAGGGAAAAGCAGAGATACTGGAAGGTATTATGAAGCATGACTTTTAAATAAATTCAAATATGATACCATCTAAGATTAAGCAAAATATATAGACAGAATGAACAGAAGTGACAGCAGGAAAGACATGATGTTGCTTTGTTTCTGAGTGATGAAGCCAGATAGACAAGGCTGATTAATTCTGGTAGTTATTACCAATTAATTGATTGTCTCAGCCTGGAAATACTAATATATCTCCATCCTCTGGCATGAGGTGATTCAGGTTGCCTTTAGAAACATCTGCCTTGACAAAGAAAAGAGAGCATTAGTGAATGTTAAAGAATAGTTTAAGTCAAGGGTGAAAGCTGTGGGGAAATTCAGAAATTGTTTCCACATTTTGAAGCAAAAATTTGGGCTTGAGGCAGGCAATAATATCCCTAAATTACTGTACATGTTATACTTTCAAAGTCTGAAATAGAAGGCCATGGAAATAGGAAGGGAATTGGTGCCTTTTAAAAAAGCCCCTTTGCCTGATGTTTGTCCACCCCTCCTCCCCACTGCGACATTCCAACACTAGAGAACAGATGTGGATCCTAGGAAAACAACTTCAAGAGACTTGTTTCAGATTGCCAGAAACAACAGCATTGTGGCATGTTTTGAAGTTTAGGGTGAGGTTTACTCTCTCAATTCATTGCCTTCATCTCAGTTTTTCTACGAAGTTGGCACTGGCACTTCAGTTCAAACTAGTACTCCTCCGGCTGTGCATCAATACCTGTCCATTGCCACAGCTCCAAAGTGTTTCATAAATAAGCAGTGGAATTTATTTGTGCCTTTGAAGTTTTTGCACACAAATGGAACACAGACATTAGACTTGATTCACCATGGCAGTTTTGTGAGGGTGTAGGCAGCTGGGTCAGAACAATGCAAAAGACTGCTGAAGCAGACTGCACCTCTGCCGTGGCTGGAAGGTGCTGCACAGGGATGTTAGGAGTGCAGGCCAGGAGTAAAATGCAGTCCTGTTCAGGTAACAGAAAACTTCTCAAACATGGCTTCTCAGTCCTCATTTCTTACATGGCTTCTTTTTCCAGCCCTTGGGGAAAGTCTGTCTTTCCTCATGGCAAGGATGATCTTCAAGCAAGACCTTCAGACTCTGGGCTTTATCAGACTATGTAGACTAGCAACAAGTGTCAGGAGGATTGGAAGAGAGAAGGGAGGGCAGTCTTCCTAATGGTGCCAGAATTACAAGGCTGCTCACTTACATGGATTTAATCTCTTGGGCTGACATCCAAAGACAGATGAGGTGAAGGATCCAAAAGGATGATTCTGTGCATCCAAGTGCTCTAAGTTTCTTATCCCATTTTCTCAGAGTGATAACATGAAACTTTCTGCCTTGGCCTGCCTTAAATCAGAACATTGCCACATGTCTTTTGTATAATATCTTCAAGGAATGACACCAGAAGAAACATTCCAAGAGTAAAATGTGGGTTTATGTCAGGGAGCTTGAAATTTTGTCACAATGGACATATTATAAATGAATATAGTCAATAAGCAGGTATATGAACCTATAGAACAGCAAAAGTAATTCAGCAGTCTGTTTATCTGTTCAGTAAACTTTTAGGCAGCAAACTTTGTGGGATGTTTGTGGATATTTGGTTTTTTTGTAATGCATTTTTTTTTTCAATTCTATGATTTCATTAGTGTTCCTCTGTCATTTAGATTGAAAATGGCCTTCCTCTGTTTTGATATTGAATATGAATATTGGGCTCACTGACTCAGAAAAGAGCAATAGAATTTCTAGAGAGAGGAAAGAGTTATACATTTAAGGAAAAAAATCCCCATTTTAAGTTGTGGCCATATGTAGACAGATCATAGTAACATGTGAAATACATTTCTAGCATCTCTGTCCACAGATTCATATAGTTTTCAGAACAGATGAGAAAGATGAGGAAAAATCCTATCTCTCCTGAAGACAGAGGTTGCAGGACATCACTCTAAAAGATTTCTCCATACTTCCTTTGTCAGCACCAGGTGGATTACTTGCCAGTGCAGATACTGAAGAATAAGCACAATACATACATAATCACATGTGAAAGGTCATGTGGTCCATGGCAAGGAATCCTACCTCTACAATTCTCAAAAAGTCTCAAACACTTTGATTTATATTGTATACCCTTTAGGATGCTCAATTTTTTTATGTCCCAAATACATCTTGCACAGGATGTGTTGGATAACTTATCCAAAAGTACCCAGTTGAAATTCTTGGTCGCTGAAGAAGCAAAATACAGCGTGTTCATTTTAGATACCATTTCCATTTCCATAACTATTGGAGAAAAGAGACTTCTACAGGATCAGAAATATATTAACATTTTTATCACTGTTTGCTATGATTCAAGTTTTTAGATAGTGCATGCTAACGTGGGTTTCAGGACCACAGGTTAAAATTTGTTTGTTTTCTCCTGGTAATACTGACAAACCCATATCCATAGCTCACATTAAAGAAATTATTTTTGCCACACACCTTTCAGGAATTGTGTTGTTTTAAACTGAGACATTGTTAACCAGCATATGTAGTGATTAATTTTTATGAGCTCTGGGTGTCTTTCATCATCAATATAATTTTTTCCCCATTTTATTAAAAGTGGTCATTATTTTTTGAGAAGAGGCTGCTGATACTTTGAAACTATTTGAGGGAATAAAACAAAGACATATCTTGAGTGAATGTGTTCTTTATTTTATGAATAAACCCATGCTATAATTAACTTATAGAAGCATCCATGAGCAGTGCTCGCTTCTTTATATCTTTACTCATAGAGAAGTGGTTGATGTTTCTGACCAGACAATGAAAAATTCTGAAAAATAATTGTAAAAAGTTCCTTGCTGAACTAACTATTTGCTGCTTTTACTATTGCTGATGAAAGAAATGGCAGGGTTTTTTTATTTAAATGTTTATTTCATATGTATCATGAAAATGAATGTTTCACTGTAATAGTTGACCTTAAACCATGCCACAGGGATGTTTTTTTCCACGAATTCCTACTCAGTGGAAGAGTAAACGGTTTTATGTTATGGAAATTCAGATAGCTACGCCTCCTGTAGAAAAGCAAATTAACTGACTGGAATGCCCCAACTTTTGCATCAAATTATCATGTTATTGTCCTTTTTCCTAGTTCTGCTGGTCACACATTCTTTTTCATTCTATAGAGGAAATAAAGTGTAAATAGTAAAATATACTTGGTTACCAGACAAATCTGCATACTTCTAACTGTATAATGCAAAAGGAATTCTTAAAAACTTATTTAGTATCATGCAGTGCCTTATGAAATTCCTAAGGCAAGTGAGGCCACTGCCTTTATTAGCAGCAAGAACTGTGGGATTTGTTTTGTACTTATAAATTGCAAAAAATTTGTAAGAACATTTTTTCTCTGAATTTGATTCTAAGGAAACCTAAATGTAAAACATATTTGGTTAGGGAGGAGAACTGGTGAGAGTTGCAGTGTATGTTCTTTGTCTTCATAGGAAAAAAACCCAAAAAACCAAAACCTTAAAATTTAGGTGCAAAGGTAGAATTAGAAAAATACAGAGTTCACAAGGAAATAATTCTCTACACACTTAGAAACTTTCTGGGTAGTTATATTATTAAGGTGTGCAGACTCACATCTGAAATATTTTCTCATTGCTGTGATTCCAACTTTCCATGGATTTCTCATCTGGATTAATTTCAGTCTGAGGAGAAAACATGAAAAAAACCCTAGGCTTATTTTTTAGATTTTTGAAGTCCATGCTCTCCAGGTAGCTATTTACAGGTTTTCCTCCTCTGGTGCAGCTTAAGATGTCCTATGTCCCTCCATCCTGTCACTAGTTGCCTGGGAGAAGAGGCCAGCCTTCATCTGGCTGCAACCTCTTTGCAGGGAGAGGGTGATAAGGTCACCCCCGAACCTCCTTTTCTTCAGATTAAACACCTCCAGCTCCCTCAGCTGCTCCTCACAGTGACCCTTCACCAGCTTTGTTACCCTTCTATGGACCCTTCTCAGCACCTCTGTGTCCTTCCTGAGTTGAGGGACCCATAACTGGACACAGTCACTGCCCTGGTCCTGCTGGCCACACCATTGCTGGTGCAGGCCAGGGTGCCATTGACCTTCTTGGCCACCTGGGTCAATTGTGGTGAAACATTCCTTTATGTTATGAAAGAGCTGTTCCTCTGCAGGGTAAGGCTAGATGCTGTCCTTAAACAAGCAGCCTGCTAATTTATGCATTAAAGATAAATAGGATCTCTAATAAGGTTTGTAACAGGTTTGGGATCTCCTAGGTTAAAAATCAAATATTGAAACTCAGAGTTTAAGCAGTGGTTTACAGATTAACAAATCTTTTGAGGTGTGTGTTTTTGCTCAGTATAACTTTTTTTTTCCTAACCTTTCCTAGTGTACCTTTTGAAAAACAATAATTTGAAAGCAGACACCTAGATACCATTTTATCTCCTAGGGAAATTAAAGAAGGAGGCAGTCCTTCAAGTTGGGTCACTCTAAGGAGCTTTTCATCACAGCTTCTCTTTGACAAAGTCAGGCAATTCTGGGCAATATGAGGATAAGGGGAGATGAGACAGACTATAAAGCTTTTCACCTGGAGCAGAGGATTTTTTTCTCCCATAGTTGCGTCAAAACATGTTTTCAGCTTCTGTGATTTTTCCTAATCCTGTATGTTCCTTTCAGCTGTTTCAGCATGCAGGGCATGTTTACAGACAAGATAATGTAGGCAGGATCACTAGCTGGTTATAAGAGTTATTCATAGCTCTGTGCATAAGTAAGGATAAACACAAGAGTTTATTTTCTTGACAAGATTCACTGTGTTGTAGTTAGATGGAGTAGGTTTAGTGTGTTGTCCTAATCCAGCTCTTGAAAACAAGATATTTATTCAGCAAATCCCTTGCAGTGGATTAAAATCTTAACCTTTTGAGTCCCTTAGCAAGAAGATAAAATCACAAGCAGAGGCACTCTTGAAAATATTTCTTGGTGGTATATAAATATTTGAAAGGGAGTTTATATATCTTAAAGGGATATATCTTTATAAAAAATCTTACAGCATAAAAATTGAACATGACAGAAAATGTTTATTTGTGGGAAAAAAAAACTAGTAAAAATATATATTAACAAGTTGTTCTCATACATTAGTTATTAATGGAGTCTTTCCAATTGTGATCTACAAAGTAATATTCACTTAGGACTTTTAATAGGTCAAGAAGAGCTACTGACAACTCAGGGCAGTACTTCCTTGTATAGGCAAATGATTAAACTAACCTTTGATCCAACTTGTACACCAAAATCAGAGTCATCTTTGCTTTTACACTATCTTTAATAATTAGATTCTCTCCTGATGAAATTTCTCCTTGTCTTTTTTTTCTTCTTTTTTTTTAGGGAGGTGTTCTATCATTCTGCGTGGGAGTAATAACATTATTGCTTTATGCTGAAAACCTTTTTTCTACAGAAACTTGCCAAAATGATTAGTTTATGAGAATTGTTTTGAGACATATTTTTAAAAGTTTCAGCTTTATTAAAAGAAAAGCTTTCCTCTCAGAACAAGTGAGTATTTTTTCTGTAAATACCAATCTTAGTTATGCTCACACAATGAAAAGTTAAGATTATGGAGATGAGGTGTAACTAGAAGTATTTATTCAGATTTGGAGACAAAAGTTTGAGGTGCTAAGCCATTTACAGAAGTCATAGACAGAAGCCAGAAGTTGCCTTTGCCAAAGAAATGTCTTTTTATATATCAAAATGAGACACTATCATATTTCAAGAAATAATCCATAATTCCAGAAATTATTTAAATATTGCTGGGTGCTAAGTTTCAAGTAGAACAACAGAATATGCAGCTGAGGTCCCAATGAAACCAGCAGAGAAACACCACAGTAACAAACCCTGGCCAGTTTTTTTGGTACATCAGAAAATCCTTCTTTCCAAAGTTAACTAGCCTTGCTTAGATTTTCACCTTGTCCGTATTGGTTACAAATACTTGCTTGCTTTCCTTGTAGAAATTCTGAACTAAGAGATTTGACCCTTTTCTGTTTTCTGTCTCTTGGTCTCTTATTCCCTCATCCAAGAAGTGAAAAACCTCTTGATGTGCAGTCAGCAGTCTGGTACATGATATAGCAGGGATACTGTGAGCAGCAAACCACTGCTTCAGGGGTGGCATGTGAATAATTGCTGTTGAGCTGCTGGAGTTGCCAATCTGGCACGCAGGATGGTGCCTGCTGAAGAGTGCAGCCGCGCTAGGAAAAGTCATCATTCCCTTCCGCGTCCTTTCTGTGTGCGGGGCGGGGACATTCCAGCACCCGTTAGGCTTTTTGTTCGCTATCACTATCGCTCATAAGCAGCTGTCACATATCGTATTTTCCATCCTTTCAAGCATCAGATGTGGTACTACTGAATAGCTGCAGCGCATTGATTCTGGAGCGCTGGTTACGCCGGGTTGCTGAGTGACTATTAGCTGTGGCAGGTCGACAGACTTCTTCCCAGTAGTACTCCTAAGGGGGTCCTCAGTAAAAAGGCAGAATGATTTTTGAAGTTTCTTTTTCTCTCTGTCTGCCAAGAGCTTCCAAAAATAACCCCTATTGCTCCTGCTATTAGGGCTGAGGCTGGAGCTACGCACTTGGGGAGCGTTCGCTGAGCTCAGCGTGGATCCTGGCATTTCAAAGCCAGAGCTGCTCCATGCGTAATTCAAGCAGAAAAGTACTTACACCCCGTGCCCTGCAGTGGGCCAGGCCAACTGTCCTGATGAATTTACAGGCTTTAACGTTTCACAGCCACTTAACATTAAGCACGACTCCTCCTGACCCCCAGCCCTCCCAGGCTGGAATAACAGGCCGTTCAGTGCCTTACCTAATTGGTAAGGCAAGATAATAATGAGAGTAAAAGAGACACGAAGACAGATCATGCCTAAATGAACACAGGGGAGCTTAACCAGCAGGAGTAAGAATAACTAAGATCTCGTGCGTATTGTTTGCATAACGTCCTGTTTTTATAAATGCAGCTTCTTATCAACACTTCAATCGCACTTATAAATGCACAGAAAAGGACGAGTGCAGATGCTTGTGACACAGTAGGGATGACTGCACAACACAGGTTGAAGCTGCTGCATATCTTTCCAGAACAAGGAAAAAAAAGATCTTGTACACTTTTATTTTTTCCTCCAAAGTCCTCAGTATAGGACTGCAGGGGTTTTTTTAATTACAAAAGTAGCAATTTAGTGACACAAAGGAAATAAAAATTCGTCTTTGTACATCTAAATTTATTTTAAAACTGACTGCAGAACCAAGGTCTCTACAACTGTTATAAAAGCAATATTCTAGTCTTTTTTGGATTCCTTAAAAGTGGTTATCAAGATGAATGAGAACAGTGGTGTGTAATTTCAAAAATGTAATTGCTTTTCTCTCTAGCTTTCTCTAAGCATTTTCAAGGTCACCCATAAAAGGGGACAGATAAACCTACAATCCAAGTCTTCTCCTGGTGTTCCATGCCAGTGCATATTACTCCCTGAACAAAAGTCATGTAAATTCTTGAATTTCTACTTTTCCCACCTTCTCAAAAGAGAGTATGAAACTCCTACCAGTTTGCATAAACCTCTGAGACACCATTAAGCAAAGTATACTTGCATGTATTTTGGAGAACAACTGCAAATGGATTTCTCTGTCATCTGCAGCAAGTATCAATCCTGGTTTGCTTTTTCAGACCCATGTGTAAAGAATGGGCCTGTTGAGAGAGGCTGCAAAATTTGAGCTCATGTTCTCTGCTTTAGGACGTGCTTGCCTGCCAGTGAGTTTGTCCTCCCTTCTGCTTGGGCCACATTGGAGCAGCTCCTATTTTCATTCTCACCCCAAGATTCTTCTCTGGAAGTGTCAGGTAGGGACAAGAGCAGTGTTGCACTGTTCTTATGACCACCCACAGGCAGCTGAAAGGTTTCCTGGGACAGCATCCCTTGGTGTCCTACCAAACTGGACCCTCTCACATAAAAAAAAGATTTTTATTATTTCCTATGGGACACACATACACACACATAAGGCCAACAAAAGGTTAAACAGTATTACCTGGAAAGAGGCTTCTGTTACTGTGTTTAACAAAGATATTCCAAATGGAATTCCGCTGACGAAAATGACAAAGAGGGACAGGCAACTGGTGAGGGTTCTTCTGGAGAGCTACTTGTTCCTAATTTAGTATCTCACTCTGATCTACCAGAAACCTGATTCATTAATCTTTCAGACATACTGGAAAATCCCATCTATTTTAATAACCACAAGAGAATAGAAATGGTTGAGGGTCCTGTGATTATGATTGATCTTTGTTAGGCAATCTATGGAAGATACTCTATTAAATTATGTTGATCGACAGTATTTGAGTTTGTAACGTTCAGTTAATTTTTTTAAGGGTTCCAAAGCCTGGATTGCTGTCGATTAGCATTGTTATAAATGAATATAAATATGTTCCACAAACCGTAGCAAATTGAACTGTGAGATTTTTGTCAGTGAAGTTATTCCTAAATCAATTATTCATAAGTAGTTCAAATGATGATAAAGTTTAATGCAGTGCCTACTCAACAGAAGCAGGAGAGCTATTGAGAAAGGCTTTGAAGAGCCAGTTTGCCTTGTTCCATGGTAATCTTAAATTGTTTACTGGCCAAATAGCTCTGATTTTCTCTTATATTTCATTGGGTTTGCTTATGGGCCTTATATTTCATTTGCTGGCATAGTTTTCAGTTATGGATTTTCCTGAATTTGGCAAGGGAAGACATCATTGTGACTGTAGCTAAGGGGATCCCTAGAAATGGAAACTGTCAATAATTTTTAGTATTGATTTCCACTTCCCTGCAAAGCTCCTTCCAAAAGAAGAGATTTAGAGATGCCTGCAAGAAAAAACCTTCATGGCTTGCTTTAGGTGTGGCAGTCTGGCAATCAGCCACCCTTCACAAAACTCTCAGCATTTGGTCTCAATCAAGTCTCTATGATCAGTGTTTCAGGAAGCAGCATTAACTTTTCCCTTCTCTGTATCATGGCAAATGCTGTAATGATAAAATTGTGCCGCTGGATCTCTGTGGGTAGGTGACAAAAAGGTCAGTATTGTTGCAAGAAAAGAGGAAGGCATCATTGTAGGTATCATCCACTCTATCTCTGGCCCTGTAGAAATGAGAAATTCATCTGTTTTTTCTAAACTCTTGTTAGTAGATGAGGAGGATTTTTTAAGAACGATGGGAGTTGCAGGGGATCTATTCAAAGATGAACAGGGATTGGACTGTTTGCATTTCATGTATTTCAGGACATTTGAAGCTTTTTCCAGTGTGTGGAATTTCTTTCTTGTCCAGGACTGGAGAAAATTGAAATTTCCAATTCCTTTCAATCAGCCGGGCTGAAAAGTAGTTTTTTTTCTGAGATGTTTCCCATGTTAGCTGGTAGTACATGAACCCTAAATAAAGAAGGGATGAGAAGACACAGATATTCTATCTCTTGGATATTTGTCTACCTTCAAAATCAGATGACATAGTGCACCTTCAAAACCCAAATTAATTAATTTAATTACAAGTACCTTTAGGGGTTTCATTCTATTAGAAAAAGTCTGCTTACATCATGCTTTTCCAAAATAATCCTATCAGTGCATTTACTCAAGCAGAGGAATCTTGAGCTGTCCTCTGGGCTTCAAAAAATATGTAATAACTTGCTGTAATAATATTAACAGAGAAGTGGGGAAAGGTTCAGTTACTAACACTACACAATCCACCTCAAACCTTGTTTTTTTTAAAATATTTTTTCAAATCAGAAGCGTAATTTAAGGATAAGACATTGTTAGCTATCCAGCCTTGCTTGGGGCTTTGCTGCAGAGTGACAGGTCTTTCTTCCTCCATAGACTGAATGCTCTAATTACACCTACTGCAAGTCAGAGCTACACTACTGCAGCATCAATGCAAATGTCAGATGTCTTTTCACTTTAAACTGTCTATTCTCTAATAACAGTGTCTTATTTCCAGGAAGAGTTTTTAGGGAATTTCTTTATATTTAGATACCCTTTATTTGTCTCCTTCATCTTTATGTCTCTAATTGTGTTCAAGATCATATTTCTTTTCAGAGGTCTGAGTGCAGTGCTTTGAAAGTTTATATGTTAATTGCCAAGGTCAAAAGAAAGAGAAAACATGCTCTGATTGTTTAATGACAAGTAGTGTGATTTGAAACAGAAGTTTAATGGACTACTCTGTCTCTTTATAAAAAGTACTGTTTCAGGGATATTGAACATCTGCAATTTAATTCAAACCCAGTCAGTACAATACAACAGGTTTAAAAATATTTTTAACACTCTTTCTGTCAATTCAAAAGCTTAGTAAAAGCCTTGCAAGTAACTTGGCCTTTATTCAGGAAGGTCATCTATAATGCCAATCTTGCATTTTATTGTGAAGCTTTGCTGTTTGATACTTGTTCTCCTGCTCAGAAAAGCCAGTGTCCAAAGCCCAGGAATAGATTTCCTTGCCATTTCTGCACCTTTGTCAAAGATGACAACTGTATAAGAGAAAAGGCATATATAAGACAATTGAAAATAGGTTTGTTATCATTTCTAACTAAGAACCTGATCCTGCCTCCCCTGAAATCAACAGTGATTTACAACACCTCAAGCAGAAGCAAGATCTGTATTGCTACATAACATTTTACTACATTACATATATTGAACAAACTATATACACTGTGAATCACAGTGTCTTTTGCAGAACAAGAACATTTTGATCATAGCTGATTCTCCCATCATTTGATTCCTGCAAAACAAACAAATTAATCCAGTTTCTTGACTTATTTGTATCTGGTTTCCAGTAATAACTATGTTAAACCCATTTTAAACAGTACATAGATCACCCATAAGGTATTATCTTACATGTATCAGAGATGAGCAACTAAGTGGTGTGCTTGCAACTGATTGTAGCATTTGCTTTTTTATTAGACATAGCATCAATCTGTCCACATAGGAATGGTATGGTTCAGTTTGAATAAAAGGCATTCAAGCTCCCTTCATAAAATTTTTCCTCTCTTCAGGGCAATGAATGTGCATGCAAACCTTTTCTTGTCTATATGCAGTATAGCTTTGTGCTAGAGGACTGTATCTTGCTCATTTTATGTTCATGGCATCTAAATCTAATGTCCAGAAAAAGAAAATAGTTTATTTATTGTGCTTATCCTCACTGGAGCTATGGCACAATACCACAGTGCTGTTCCCTGTAACTGTCCTGCTTCTTTGGCTTTCAGTTTCAAGTAATAATGGATGGAAAAAAAATTTAAAGGAGTTTAGATTTTTTTTAAGAAAAAGGGACTATGCTCTTGGCTTTCAGCCCAAGCAAATATAAAGTGGAAGATGAATTCTGATATGTAAAAGACATGGTTGACTTGATGTTCCTTCTCCCCTATCTAGTGCAGTAGATGAGCAGTTCCAAACCTCAAACAGCTGACAAATGCCTATCATTTAGGAACAGTAGATGTTACTAATCAGTGAAGATACATCTCTCACTGACTTCTGCTGCAGGTGTGCCTTTGGAAATAAATTATTGCAACTTTCTTTCAAGAATGAAGTGGCACTGTGCCCAATTTCAAAGTTGTTATCTGCTCCTGATGGATGCACCAGTGTACATTTCGTCAGGAAAGAGTTCTATTGGCATTGGCAAAGAAATGCACTGACCCACTCACAGCTCCCTGCATAACAGCCTGCTCTTATAAATTATTGTGTGAAAGTGACTTTCCAGTGGTTATGACATAGCTATAAAATATTTCTATTTTCCAGGATTTAAAGAAATGCAAATGCTTTTTTTTTCTGTATTTCTCTCTACCTGCAGCCATGTGTTCCTCGTGAAATGTCTGCTTACCTGCTAATGGAATCCTCAGGCCTATTTATTTCATTCTTTTTCTGCTGGGACTGAAGCTCTTTGGACAGTTACAAGTTTGTAATGCTGGGGAAAAGGGTTTCTTACACATAACTGATTCCCCTTGTCATTTTTGCAAGTAGCCAATAAATAGTGTAACACCAGTAATAAGCTAAAGGCATGTCAGTCAACACTTACAGGGGTGGGGGTGTTTTTTGAGTGGGGAAGTTGCTTTTGAACTTCCAATTTATTTTCTTATTGCTGAAGAAGAATTCTCCTTTCCTGAATGTTTCGTAAATGCAAAATATATATATATTTTAATTTATTTACTTCTTTGAAACAACAATGCATTTTTTGGCAAGTGAAAACCAGTTTATCTTTTTATCCTGGAGAAAGTCTGCTTGGAGACAGCTTGACATATGCTTGTTGTAAGATGTTTCTTGCACATCATAGAAGCTGCATTCATTTGGTAGTCAAAGTAAAACAATGTTTCTGATTCAATTTGCAACTTCTCTAGAAAAAACATGAATTTCAATACTAAATGAGGAGTTCCACATTACAATAATCTTGGCAGCGGCTCAGAATTCATGGTAGCAAAGTTCTTTTTGGCAAAATGAAATTGGGAGGAAATCAAGAGCTTTTCATTTTGAAAACAATTGTTTATTTACAAGAAATTGTTATGTTTTTTCAGGTTTTTGTTAATGAATTCCCCTGATTGGCAATTTCTTGAAAGATTATTGTTTATTATCATTCTTAATTGGTCTTGCATAACTTTGAATAGACAATAGGAAGTCTAGTATTTAAAGAGAGGCAAGTTTCTCAGTGGCCAATATCTTTAATTCTTTGAATCACAGACAGGAGATATTTTACCTTCCTCTAATTTTTATCTATTTCCTAGAAAGTATCAGTGATCAAACCTAAATACCAGTGATGAAAAATAAGTGGCTTGCAGTCATTTGCAGTCAAGAATTGAAAGTTTCATTCTTACATTTTCATTTTTGGAAGTAGGAAATGCCATTATAATTCACCTTAGAGTGGCTTCCATTGCCTGTCACATTCATCCCAGCAACACTTCATATCTTGAACTGGGATAAGGCCCAAACACAAAATTAAACTCAAGGCTGATCTCACAAATCACTCTTATCTGAACAAGGAAGTATTAAATTCTGGACTTTTGGTCTGAGTCCTTTGTAATCTTTAAAATCAGAGGCAAGGGAAGTCATGTTTTTCCATTTGGTATCATGATTGTCAAAGCAGATAAGACTCATGCCAGCTGTTCATGGATCAATTACAATATTTGACTAGAAAGAATTTTTTCAGGAAGAAAAAAATACAAGCACCTGTGGATATTAAAGTTTAATGGTATTTAAATGCAGATTTTAAATCATATGTAGTGGTGCTGAAGCTGAAGTGAAAATACCTACATTAATGTTAACAGTCAGGCCCAGAGTTCAATTAAACAATTAGGATATATATTGGAAGCTTAGCAGAGGGTTAGGAGAATTGGTCTTTTGTGGGGTTTATGTTTGGGTTTTTTTAAAGAAAGAAAACTGCTCTATGCATATATTTATTATTATCATATGTATTTGTAAACAGTGTTTAGGCTACAACTTCATAACAGCAGATAAAGGGGACCTTTAAGTGCTGGTATTGTTTTGATGGCAAATCCTAGGATGCTAATGTATGTTCTAGGTATGAAATATTTCCTTGAGAAAACACCATGCAGCCCACCAGAGACTTTACATGTGAGTGAGAACTGTGGGAGCCACTGGAAGAGCGTGCCTTTACATTTTAAGTGGACAAGCAGTTTCAGAGAAGAAAGCAGCTGGCAGAGAGATCCACGATCAGTTAACCTGAGCAGCAGCTCCACTGTGCCATTCTGGCATTTTAATTGTACTGTTATGTAATTTTTAAACAGCTGCATCGTTATGCAAATGTTTGGTAAAATACACAGCCTTAGGTACCTTAGGTAACCATCAGGGCTTGTCCACTGCTGGAACTGTTACCCTTAGTCTACCTGTCTTATAATGATTAAACATAATGTCAGAAATTTAGTGGTTCAGGCCAAATAATTGCTACAGAAGGTCCTCCCAAGGGCACCCTCTGTCTCAATTTCTGTGTACTGGACACGATTTTCTCATGATTAAAATTCAGGTGCAGAGTTCTTAATCAGGCACAAATAAACAAGAATTATGCTTGTGCTGTGCTGACAGCGTGGGAGAGCTGGTGGCTTTGCTCTGAGGACATGCCACTGCCACATGCTTCCCCTGGAGTTTGATCTGGGTGCTCACCACAGGTCTGTGCGTGCCTTTGCACAGCCAGGAGGAGCCTTTCCTTCACCTGGAGAACCGCAGAATTCCACAGAATTGGAAGGGTCATCCATCTCCTGGCCCTGCACAGGACCACCCCAAGAATCACAATGTGCCTGAGAGTGGTGTCCAAACGCTTTTTGAAGGCTTGGGGCATGTGGAGATAAGTGGTTTCCTGCAGATGCTGCTCACTGAAAGAACAGTGCGACAGTGCTGGCCTAGCTGTAATCGCGGCACAGGCGGGCGTGATGATGGCACAGGCAGCATAGAACATGGAAATTCAGGCAGGTTTGCAGTGCAGAGCTAAATGGAAACTTGGGACACCATTGTCCTAAGCAGTCTCAAACCCACATAATTACACAAACCCAAGATTCTGAGGGAGAAAGAACCAGGCAGTTCTTCCAAAACACCTTTTGGGACTTTTCAACAGCTACTCCAAAGTGTGTGAGTCTGTGTGCCTGTGCGTGTGTGTGTGTTCTGGGGAGGAGCAGCACACGCAGGACACTCTTAGCTGCAGAACTGATTTTGAAAGTTCTACCTGGAGACTGTCCTGTTCAAACAATTCTTTGAAGAGAGCTTTGCTTCTGAGCCTTCTTCACAGAGACCACCAGCCGATGTGGAGAACCCAGGCAAGGGAACTGTGAAAGCGCAGGAATGACCCGAGTGAGGCACTGCAGGATGAAGTGTCCCTTACAGCCTGTGGTGAGAATGCTGTTGCAAAGTTCCTCCCCCCTCCCCGACCCCCCCACTTTTAAACTTGATCTAGATGATTTGTCAAAAAAAAAAGTAGCAGGAGGAATTCAGAGAGGGAACATATTTATCGAATATGATTATGTTATCTTTTAAAAAATGCTTTTATTGATCCTATTTCCCTCTGGATTTTTATGGATGCACTCGTATGCATTTATATACATCTTTGTGTAAATTGTGTAAATAAGACATATCACTATCACTGGGCCTTTCATCAAGGAATTAGTGAATGTGGAAGTTTTTGTATATTTATGGGAGAGGCATTTTTATAACAAAAACGTTTTTCACAGTCTGAAAACTAAGCAATAAAGGGCACGTTGGCAAGAAGTATACCATAGTCCACAGCAATATAAATGCTGTGAGTGAAAGCTCTGTTTAGAAAAGGAGGCTGTGTTTAACAAAGGCAAGTACTAGCTGACTAATATTCATGTTTGCCTTCCCAGCAAGTGATACTCAAGTTGCATGCAGGACAGTGGGATTTCAGCAGAAAAGGTCCATCCTAAGTAAATGTTATAATCAAAAGGAGTCGCTGGGAATTCTGTTATTGATGAGAGCGAATCCAGTGTAAGTTATCTGCAGAAGGAAGGAGGCTGGAAAAGCAGAGCCGAGCCTGGAGAAGGATCTCAGAGGAGGGTGAGACATCGGCAGGTGGCAGCATCGCCACAGCCCTGGCAGCCCGGCTGGGTGACAGCCCCCATCACTCCCGCTGCAAGTTTTACATATGGAAAGTTCTTTGACCTTTCATAAATTTATTGTCACCCTGGTTGAGTGGCACTAGGTGCAAACAGTCCGCCCCTCCTTCAGTGTTTGCCTGTGACTGGCTCTGGTAATTAGAGATTTCCAACTCTCCGAGCTGCTCGGCTCATTTGTTCCACTCATTGTTTTTGCTACGTGACACAACCTAAATTCTCCAGCTTGTATTTACATGAGCCGGTTCTCAGCCTCACGCAGAGAGGAACCGGGCTACAGCCCACTAGAGCTGGGAGAGGACGCGATTGTGCGAGGGAGCGTGGGGAGGTTTGAGCTGTCTGTAATGAGCCTGAGTTTGCTGTTCAGAGCCAGCGTTCGAGTACCATTGTTAAAATCGGCAACTCTGTGTGGAATTTCAAGAGCAGGCTTTTAGAGGGATTCCTAAAATAATCTGGGCGTTTTGGTTGTGCTGGCACTTCTGGCTGATAAATGAGTGCACAAATGTTTCTTGGTGGATATATAATATTGGCATACTTAAAATGAGTGAAGTGTCCTGACCAAGACATTGTAATCACCCACCTAGTTCTGATGGCAAAAAGAAGCTTGCAAGGAGCCTCTCTCTCTCTTTTTGTTTTTATTTTTTAAAAATTTTTATTTTATTTTTTTTTAATTTTTATTTTTGGCTTTGTCCACCCCCCACTCTCCCCCATCTCAGGCATATGAAATACACTTTCCAAAGAAGGGTCCTCCTTTTCAGGTTTTATCATGCTCAGGAATCAAAGGTCAAGCTCCAAATAATGACCCTCTCCCCCAAAATTCAACTGCTCATTTCACAGGGAAGTTAGTTTATCTTCAACTACAATCCAATTAGACTTTCACCCCTGACACATTGGTGAAGTGATAGTATTATTTTTTTTTATTTTGATTGTTTTTAATCTAACTGCTACTGTAGACACAGAATTATTCAGCCTTGATTAAACATTTTCAAGCTGTCTCAACAAGCCAATCATGTGCACATACATTTTCACACAGGTTTCTCACAGTAAATTAGTAACAATTGCTTATATGGTTAATAGTTCAGAAAATGAAGTTCTGCCTTCAGAGGTGTATTGTACTGCCACAATATACACCCCAAATTGACACTACATAGTTGTGTATGCAGGTTCTACTTAAAATGATGGTAGACTGAAGCACCAGGATTCATTAAATTGAGCAGAGTTTCTCATTAAATGTGTAGATTGACACTCAGAACTGACTGTCATTGGGGTTTTTTTTCAGCTGTTTTTCCATACCATCAATGCTTTATTTAGAGTGGAACTTTACCACCCAGTGGCTGAGAGGTAGCTGATTTGTGGGAGGAAAAAACAAGTAGAAAAATATTTGCCAT
Source organism: Notiomystis cincta (assembly GCA_013398075.1). NCBI lineage: Eukaryota > Metazoa > Chordata > Aves > Passeriformes > Notiomystidae > Notiomystis > Notiomystis cincta. Next base: position 77,142 of record VZRX01001273.1, read on the forward strand.
TATTATTTTTCTGGAAAAGACAACTGGAAGTTTTCAGATTTAAGATCTTGATCTTGTCTTCTCCTTATTTTTTTTCATGTGTAATTTATACTCTGAACAATGTATGTTACCTGGTTTGCAATGTGCAGTGTATACATTTACATTTGTTTTCTAAAGGGAACCCAGTTACTTCTCATCTATTTTCTATAATAATCTCCTCTGCAGAGGTGTTAGCAAGTATATTTCATTTTAACTGTGCCCTATAAATCCTTCATGGAAAATTCCAATTAATATGGCTATGCAGCAAGCTGGGCCAAAAAATTAACTGATCTGTTCTTGCTCAGCAATGTGACTTGATGAATACAGGAATGGAACAGACTCAATACAAAAATATTCTTTCTCCTTAAGGAGCTGAAGTCACTGGGTGCCACTGTTTTGCATCTTAACATAAAAATCTATAAGAGTGCACCTTCTGGTATTAACAGATAACACCGGAATGCTCTACCCCATGGCAATTTGCTGAGATGCAAGATATCAGTGCCCTGAGACTGTCAAAAGATTTTTTTCTTTCCATAAACATGGAACCTCCATCACTGAAGAACAGAACTTGAAGAACACTCTCACCATAAATCAGCCTTCTGGGAGAATGCTGATTTTGGAAAGAGAAATTATGAATGTTGGACATTAATGAGCCAGAGAACTTGGAAGTGACATCCTTCTAAAATGGAGAGAAATCTTCAGGATACACAGTCCATTTAAGAACTTTAAAAAATATGAACTCTGTGGAACACTGAATGAGCACATAACCTTGTAAGGAAAAGTCCTCAGGGGAGGGGGAAGGAAGGCCACGAAAGCTCCCATGTTATATCCTGATGGCCTCCTGGGTGAGTCCAGAAGAGGTTCATACAATGTTTGGTTTTTGTTACATATCCATACTTCAGACTTGGGACATATTTCCCAGTACCACAGAATAGCTGAGGTTGGATGCCATCCAGTCCAACCCATCAGCTTAATTAGGGTCATGTCCAGACTGCTTTTGAATATCTCTAAGAATGGAGACTCTGTAACCTCTCTGGGAAACTCGTGCCAGTGGTCAGTCACCCTCAGAGGCAGAGGGTTTCTGTTTGTACCTGTGCCTCAGGCCCTGTCTCTGGGCTCCACTGAAGAGCCTGGATGCCTCCTCTTTGCACCTGTGTTTCAGGTATTTATGCACATTGGTGAGACTCCTCTGAGCTTCTCTTCTCCCAGCTGAACAATTCCAGCTCTTTCAGCCTCTCCTCACAGGAGAGATACTCTGGTCCCTGCATCATTTTCATGACCCTTTTCTGGACTCTTCCCAGTAGCTCCATCTCTCTTGCACTGGGGACAGACCTGGACACACCACTTTAGATGCTATTTCCCCATAAATAAGATCAGCTTTGTCAGCCTGCTGGTACCACTCAATCACCATCAGCAGAAAGCTGGCAGAGGTGGGCACGGAGCAGCACAAGTGAGATACTGCTCCTGGTTCACAGGAAGAATCAGGAGGGTTCTTTTACCTGCCCTTGTGCAGCTGATGGCCCTGAGCAGTGCAAGGGCTACAAATGCAATTTGCTCATATTCAGAGGTGCTCAGGTTCAATATGGGTGGTAGGAGGGCAAATCCACACACGTTTTCATCGTGAAAAATACCTCCACACATTGTTTCTATAGTACACATATGCAGGCTGGAGCCCTTATTTAGCTTTTAACAGAACATCATAGTTTTCTGAATTTTTACATAATGTTCTAAGTATTCTGAGAAAATTGCACAAATCACACAATGTATCCCCAGTCAAGATCCCAAGCACAGATGCCAAAGTCATGTGTGCTTCTAATTGTGAAAAAGTGTGTTGAAATTGTGGTCAAGCAATTTTTTTTTTCTGGCATTACTCATTACAGTTTTTAAATTGGAATATTTGCTAAGTCTTTCAACTCATAATAAGGGGAAAAAAGGCCCTTTCCCCCAAATGTTTCACATAAAAAAAATTATAAACCAACTTAAAAAGGAATAAGTGAGAAATATATGAAGCCAATTTCCACAAGAAAATGGCCTTATTCTAGTAGAATTTTTGTTCAATTTCCCAATTCAGATCTGTCAGTTTTCATAAACCCTCATAAGCTAAGTTTAACTTTGTGTCAAGAAATCCTACTAATGTTTAAAGCTGTTCCAGTGATATTGGTCATGCTTTCTCCTACCATGATTTCTGTCTGTACAAATCTTGATAAAAGTGTTAGTTAGGTGTTTTCCTATCTTTAAGTCAACAAAAATAATAACATGCCAAAAACTTTATGCTCCATGAACATGATTTGACCAACAGAGAAAATAATGTTTATGAATTATCTTGTGAAAATATAGTTACTGAAAGTGGGAGTTTTGGACCAATACAGTACTTTGAAAAAAAATAGCAAAAGGATTTCTTAACACTACAACACTTACATTAAATAAATGTATGACATTAAGTACTTCAGGAACAGATTTCTGTGTGTTGCTTTAGATGCCTGAGTTTCTTCTACATTGCCCAGAGCTGTTTTAATTGCCTTGATTGAGCCTTAGAAAAAATTGACTGAGGTGAACCAAAAGGTGACTTGGTCTGAATAGGTTCAAGCTCAAAGCCTTCATCATCTAGGAATGCAGCATAACCAAAAGGCTTCATGAGGCTGGCTGGAAAGGACAGATTCTCCATTTTCTTGTTGAAACTGGGAAACAAGAGTGGTCATGAATGAAAAATCCTTTCATTCAGAGAAAGTGAATGCAAGAGAGTGCATGGCTTTGTAGCAGGGGCCAGAGAACTTTACTGGCAGAACAGTGTTGTTGGGATCCTTGTGTTGAGTACCCAGGGCTCATGATTTTTCTGCCCAGGACTGGGTGCATCATGGTTCTCACCATTTCTTATAGGTTAGTTCAGACTCTTCCTTGCTCAGTTAGTGGAATTTTTGATTTCTTTTTTAAGTAGTTGATATAATATTTTTCCATATATACAGGATATATAAGCCACTCTTTTAATTCTGAGTAGTAGTAATTCTGCTCTGCCTTACTTTTTGCAAAAAATACATTTTAAGTGGCTGTGCAGCTCCCTTTCTCTCCCCACAGGAAAACAAATTTAAAAAAAAAATATTTATTGGAAACTTGGAAAGCACTAACATTTAAAAAATAAAATCTAATCTAGTTCATTTTATGTACAGTCTGTGCTGTGGAAACAAATCTCAGAAGGAATATGAATAGCAGAAATATCACTTTTCTACATTGACTGAAAAATTCAGGAATATATTTCTAAAATGCTTTCAGATATGTTGATGGGAACCTGTTACAGCATTTTAGGGTAGCAATTAATTAGAGATAGCTAGAAAATTATTATCGTGTCTTCATGTCTGAAAATGACATCTGTAAGATAAATTTGCAAGTATATTACCACACACAGTTCTGTTCATCTATGTAAATATTTTCATATCTGCCAGTAGTTAGCCTACACTGGATACTGTTTTGGAAATCAGCATGTGTCATTAGCATACCAGAGAAGATAAGGTACTCCAGGCATTTCTAACAATAAGAAGCACTTGTTATATGAACTCCTGGTGCATATCTGTTTACTAAACTGTGATCATATGTTTTTTATTTTTGAAGACTCTGTTCTGGATCAGCTTAGATCAGCTTACTGGGAAAAAATCTAAATAATTTTATTTTAAAAATTATTTTATTGATCCTGCTTCCATTGTAAAAGCTGGTTCGCCATGTGCTTTGTGTTTGTTGCTCTTTAGATTACTCAAAGGATGACACTAGATAATCATTGTAAAGAATTAATATTTATTCAGCATTTACTTAATGTTTTACTAACAGTTCTCTGTTTATGTAATTTTGCTGTAAACACAGAATGCAATAGAGTACTTGGGAAAAGGTGATGGGTCATTGGTCCGTGGAGCTGAACCAAGGGTCACTTTCTAACTTCTTCCTACCAGAAGTGAAAACACTTCTACCAAAAGGACACTCCATCTGAAGAAATTCTAGTAAAGATTGTGTTCACCTCCACAGTCCAGAAACATACAGAACTTGTAGGTCACAGAGACCTTTGTTCCTCGATGTATTGCTGAGTGTGTGGCACTGATTTACCTGGATTACCTTAGTTGTGAGTATGTTTCTTCACTAAGTCCACGTGTGTTTGCTCCTGCTCTGGAGCCAGTGCCACCTGTGAAGGTGCTGTTGTCATGTCCTGCAGACCAAGCCCACCACAGAGGAGGAGATTATATTGTGTTGGGTGGTGGTTTATTTCAACTAAGTAAGAGCACCTTGTCTTCCAAAGTAGCATGGCTGGTTTATTTTATCCCGAGGAGTTATATCTGCACAGAGGCCTGGTGAAATGCATTTGGTGACTTATGCTATTATCACGCTTTCCTTAAGAGTTATTTGGCTAGACAGCACGCACAAAGAAACCAATTTACAGCCTGTCGATATTGCCATATTTGTAAAGTATCCTGGAAGTCTGACTGGCTTTCGAGGCCTTAGTACATCAGCACATCAGCAATTTGCCTCAGGATCTGGCTCCTTAAAGATTATGGTGATGACTACAGCTTTTAAGTAAATGATCCCACACTTACATTTCTAGATGCAAGCTCCAATTTTGTGATAAATCAAAGCACTTCATGCTCTGCTTCCTGGAGGTCACAGCAAAGCTAAAGCGGATTTGCTTCATTTATGGTTACTGAGATATGTATTTTGTGAATCTCTTTATTTTCCCCTTCTGCCCCAGTGTAGCAGCACAATCAGTGGATGCATTACTTGTAACAGTGCCTGCATGTTATGCCAAGGGGGGATTCCAGCTTACAGTAATTATATTTTTGTAAATACTGTACTGTTGTTCTAAGTTGCCTCTTTTTATATTTGAAAATGTGAAGTTCCTTTGTTGTTTCTACATACAGAATTTTCTTGAGTTTTGAGAGAAAAAGGGAAGGGATGGCATGGCATGAGGGGTATTTAGTCTCATTTTCCATTCATGACTCTTCTGTTGTCCCTATTGCCCAAAGAAACTAAAGTCTAACCACATGCTTCAAAACAGAAGAACACTGTCCAAGAAGGCAGGATTATACATAAGTTTACATTTTAATTAAAAAGGGGCAAAATTACTTAGAAAAAAACCAAAATCATTCCTTTAACAGGGCAAGAACATGTTTCCTCAACAGATACAGGCTGTATGTGAAATGTATAAATACCTATTTCTTATTACTGAAGAATTTATACAAGGTACCTGAATGATTCTCTCCAAGGGATTTTTTTTTTCAGGGCTGAAATACTATATGGCTTCTCTGAGGGAAAATTAATCTCCAGTTTTCTATAGAGTACCATGGGCTAAAATAAACAGTGCTTTAATATCTCTTCTAAAGGACATACTATAAAAATAAAAGTGACACATTTTTTACTTGTTTTGAGTGCACAATTTTTCACACCACAAGTAACTATGTAATTTATTGGAAATTACACATTTACTTTATTCATTAATACTTGTAAAAAATAATTGAATTACTTCTACCCTATTCTAGTTTTATGGAAAATGAAGAATGACTTGATTCAAACATTATTAACTAAATTAAGTAATTCTTTATGAGGCATTTACTTCTAGACTGCCAGGACTTTCAGCTGCAAATAAGCCCCTTAGACCAGGGTAGAGATTACTTCAGTGAAAGCACAGAGCTTCCCATTCTCACTTTATAACATTCATCTCATTAGATCCTGCAAGACCTGGAGCTCACAATAACAGAGAACAAGAAGTAAAGGGAGAAGGCAGACATATGGAAAGAGGTGGAGAAGGAGAGAGCTTTCCTTTATCTGCAAGAAATATATCAGGCCAAAACTAGGAAACAATAAGGTAGAACAAAGTGCTTGTCAAATGGAGTAAGTTAAATATATTCAACTAGTTTGGTAACAGCTCACTCTGCTGCTTTTCTATGTTTTTGCTGCTTGCAGATGTGCTGCAGCATGAAGGCTGCTGGGAAATCTGGCAGGGTATCACAAAGCAGCACCTTTGCCAAAAGGATGGACACAGTTAACACTGACCAGTGTTATGGTAAAGAAGAAGAAAAATCCCTCTACAACAGGGAAAGAGCTGTTCTGTAGGTGCTGTAACTCATGTGAGCTGGGTAAAATTCACCCTATTATGATCACAGATCTGGACGAAGCAGCTTCAGACTAGAAGCCATTTTCTCTGAGACCTTGTGGAAGTCCCACAAAGGAGAAAATGGGAAAGAACATCTCCATATATAAATAAGAAAAGGAGGAAGAAGTAGGAAATATAAGGCAGTTACAGAAACTGTCATTCTTAGAAAAAAAATACATAATGAAAGAATCTGCTAACATCTGAGTGATAACAGAAAGGAATAAACACCTCACAGGGAGTTATGAGCCTAAAATTGTATAAAAACAGTTGCATGGCAGGCAAAGGAAGAAGCTGACAGTATATACATGTTTTGGTTATGCATTTTGCCCTGTGGTCTTAAGATTAAGCTTGGCAAAAGTGGTTTAGATCAAATTGTTACTAGTTCAACACTGATGGGAAACCAACCCAGTTTATTAACAGTACATTTTCAAAATGGAAGAATGCAGTGAATGAGACTTGACAGAGATCTGTCCTGATCTGGGTTTTTCACTAGAGAATTGGGCAAAGGACTTGAAAAGATGCTTAAGGAACCTGTTAGATCGGCTGAGGCATGAAATGCATAGGTGGACGTGATTAGAATAGAAAAAAGAGTTTCTGACAAATTGAAAAGATAAAGATACTGAATCAGCAAAGCACTATACTTAGATAAGAATAAATAGTTGCAAGAACAAATGCAAGCTGACTAGACAGGAGGGCTGAAGTAGAGAATCTTGTGGGGTTGCCCTGGGCCCCAGAATGAGTCAATCATGCCAATGATGTCACAAAAACAACCACCACCTTGGGCTTTTAAGAATATACCCTGAAAAGAATATACCCTGAAAAACATGTGGCTGACAGCACCAAGCATGACAGAGTTCAAGAAGCATTTGGACAATACTCTCAGGCAGCTGGTAGGACTCTTGGAGTGATCCTGTGCAGGGCCAGGAGGTGGATTTGATGATCCTTGTGGTTCCCTTCCAGCTCTGTGATTCTGTGATTATACCCTGCTCAGCATTGGAAAGGCCCAAGCTGACACACCATGTTCAGTTTGTCAATACCATGGTTTTCAGAAAAGAAAAATCAAATTAGTAGAAGGATGAAAAAGATCAGTGTGATCTGTCAGAACAGGTTGATTGAAATCATGCTATTTAGCCTAGAGAAAGAGAGTCATAACTATATTGTTTCATATTGATGATGGGAATAAACTTTTTTCCTTTTCAGTAAAAATGTACTTGTTCTGCATTAAAACAAACAGACAAATAAATCCTGCTCTGAAAATAACAAGAACATGGTCCTGATAGGGAGTTTTGTGGGATCTCCATCCTAGGAATTTCCAAAAATAGTTGGAATATGTCTCTGTTATGAATGAAGAAAGTAGAGGTGCTCCTCTGCTGATGGATGGATTGGATGATCCTGGAAGTTCCTCCTTTTCTGTGGCTTGTGACTTGTGTAAGAACAGATGACCAAGTAAATTGTTAGCTCATGAACTGGTAGATTTTATCATGACAATCATGATTTCTGAAATCAGAGAACTATTTACAGAGAAGAAAAAAAACCCCGAGTCCTAAGTACAGTTTTTGTGAGATCTTTCATACCACACTGATGAAAAGAATCCATAGGAACATAAAGAGGCTATGTAATCAGTCCCATCCTTAATATCATACACAACTGCAATAAAATAAGTATAGCATTTTGATAAAACATCTATTTTTAAATTAAGAGTCTTCACTTGTTTATGGTTTTGAAACAGAACCTGTTTTTCAAAATCAGCCACAATGTACTGAGAAAGAATGAAAAGAAGGAGAAAAATAGCCACAACAGTTATTGGTAGTCCTGTGTGATATACAGCAGTCTGAAGAGCTGAAAATAGGAATGTTCCAGTATTTCTCACTGCAGAGATTAAAATACATAAGGAATCTGCTTGTTTTGTTTTATAGTCTTAATGTACCTGTGCAATGGTCTGCACACATATGAAAAACTCTCCTTAAAAATGCATTACAAAAATGTATTGCAAAAGCCAAAACTTTGCACCAAGATCCAATTCATCTCTCTTGGCTAAGTGAACTTGCTTAGGACATATCTTCAGGTAATACTTTGACCCATAAAAATCTCTTAGGTGGAGAAACAAGATTAGCAGCCTGAGATTTCATGCTATTCAGAGATGAAAGGCCTTAATCAATTTCTCTCTTATGTACAATCACTGCTGCTACACAGTTGTTTTTGCAGAGTAAACAGCATAGCTTGGGTTCCAGTCTAGAAGGAGCTGAATTTTAAATACAGCTGTTCCTAGCTGAAGATTCCTGGAGGTAGTGCCATGGATTCATGGATATTTTCCCTCTCTCTGGTTTTTCTTGCTCTAATGTCAATCTGACCTCAAGAGAGCTCCAGCTGAAAAGATTGTTCTGGTGATTTTTGTCAATTGTTATAGTTCTAGGGGGTAATGTGTTGACCCCAGTACTGTCAAATATTGTGGAGTCACCATGTCCACAGCATGATGGAGATTTTTCGTTGGTACAAGGCTTGTATTTCTGTAACTGAAGGTATTCCATGGTCCAGAACATGGCCAGACTTTATAACCAATCTCAATGCATATGTAAGTTTTATATTCCTGACATAAATTTAGTGATTAGAATATTTTCTGAGAGGGCCAGGTTCATCAAATATGTGCTTTCTATTGATAAGAAATGACTATTAATCAAGGTAAAAGATGTTCTGGCATATAACTAAAATACAATACTGGTAGATTTGGAAAGTCTTGGGTAGGAAAGAACATGCAGGGAAGAAAGTATTTCTTTTGCTTACCAGTGGAGGATGAGGAAATGGGATTTTTTATTACTGATTGTTGACCCAGGGATTATTTGTACTTTAGTGGGATTATTTTTAGCTTTGAGCAAAATTTTAATATTAGTAGAGAAAATGGGGTAAACCCCACGTTATTAGAATAGTATGCTATCTGTCTTCTGATTTATTTGCAAAGAACAGATAGCTAAACAGATTTTACCAGAAAGGTTGTCCTTAGCCTCATCTGCCCTAAAGGCTTGAACCCATAATCTGTGTTCTTCTGGACACAATACATACTTGCATCGTCTAAATCATTATACTTTAAGTTATGTTGCTCCTTACAACAGTGGATGTTTTTGAGAATGATTATGGTCACCATTAGTGATTTCAGCATCACTGGCAAGCAACCAAATCAGTTCTGCCTGCACATGCTCTTCCATATAGGTTTTTCAAGGCCAAAAGGATGAACATACCATAATGATTGCATCTGTAACATTTAATGACATCAGAATTTTTTTTTTCAGTATAAAGGATAACTTTATGATGAGCTCATTGAAGGAAGCAAGAATATTAAATGAAAAATAATTAAAACTGCTATTCTGTGTAAATATGTCATTGACAGTATTATATGTATTCTGTTTGCCAAAGATTGTATTAAATGATAACTAGCACAGAATTCCCAAACTTCATCAAGCTTTCATCTTTCTTAAAATGATAGAAATCCAGAAAGATTTTGTCCCAGCTTTGAAAGTCTATGTTAAATGCTGTAAGTTTTTATAAATTGGAACTGTACAGTCACCCTAAACCCCCACAATTTCTTCTCTCAGACATTAAAATTTCACTCATAATACTCTTTTCATAAATCTTGGCATTGCTGTTAAATTATTCATATGGTGTTATATGAAAACACATGACAATTTTTAAAAAATGTATCAGTCAAGCATCTTTCAATCAGCTGAGATGCCACTCTGCTGGTTATTTTTCTGAATCTTGCCATCTGAATGTTCTGAATAAATTTTAGTTTATTCAATAAGTTTCACTCTTGTTTCCAAGTGTTTCTTTTATGATTTCTACAGCTTCACCTGCATTGCCCTTCTATTTTATTTTTTCTTGTCTTGATTTCCCTTTCTATCTGCCATGTTCTCTATTTTGCCATTCTTGCAATCTATCATTTTAGTGTTGAAAAAGATATTCCTTATTATCTGATCTTCCCTGGATGTACTTAACTTTGTGACATTCTTCTTCTCTGAGTGACCTTTGTAATATAAACTTTCCTTTCTGCCTCCTGAAAGCTTATTCTGACAGTAAAGTCTGGCACACCTTTAATTCTTAAATAGGGAGGTTGCACTTCTTGACATCCCCATATCCCCCTTCCATGCTTACATTTCAGCAATATGACAATTGGATTGGGTTACTAAGTTGCATTGCATCTTTCCATTTTCCTTTCATGAATTGTCATATATTATTTCTTTGGTGTCTATCCAGAATGTGAAGAAATACAGAATGGGTTTTCAACTGAGTAAGATAGTAAAGAATAATGAAGCAAACAAAAACCAAATTCAATAATAATAATAAGTATCTTTGTTAATATGGGGTAAAATTGTAAACATCTTTTGGTTATTTCTAGTACAAAGTCTTCAGAGTGTATCATCAGGGTTAGTCCCAAAAATCAGAAATAATTTAAAACACAAAAATGACATGGGGTAGTTTCAATTTCTAAAGCACTCGGAGCATCATGAATATGGAGAGGAGCAATTAAGGTAATCCAAACTATCTTAGCTCCTTACTTGCCTCATCACTTTGAGAAAAGTAGAGAAACTTCAGCAGATTCTATCATAATGCTACCAGTGTACACTCGAATAGTGATCACAGCCTAGAGTTAGTCCTGATCTTAATACAGCCCTCTAGGACTTAGGAGTTTGTTTTATTTTCAGCTTATCCTTGTAGGATTTATTGTAACACCCTGTGACTGTTTTACAGCCTTGAAAGTTCAGGGAGGTCTCTTTATTTAATTCACTGAAGTTTGAACTAGGAAAAATATGTTTGTAAGAGGAAACAAATGAAGAAATCAGGGCAAGTTTAAATAAACTTCTAAGTACATTTCACTTAATGTAATGATTTTTTTTTGCTTGAAAGAGCAGAACCTTCAGTTTAGATTTTCAGACTATTTCAGAGGTGTGAAAAATTGGTCTGAAAATCCACAATTATTATCTTTGCATCAGAGTTTGTTGTGTGTCTGCTAAACAGGAAGTTAGCATGAGTGAGGCACAGGTTTATCTATATTATAAAAGAAAGTGAGTGGGGAAAGTAAAGAAAAATGCAAACAGAAATAAATTATATTAATTCATTGTCCTGATCAAAGCTTTGTGTAAATCCTCATGAACACTTCAATATTTTTTTTTAAACACCACAAAAATTACAAGAATGACAACAAAATATTATTAAGATTAGTTTTCAGAAAACATTTTCTGCATCCAATGCATCATGTTTTCAATGTCCTAGAATTTAAAAAAGGGCACAGAACTGAGCCAATGAACATTAAGTGTCTTGATGATTTGTCTAGGTTGGCACAAAAAGTCCTAATACACCTAAAATATCAAGTCAGAATAGAGATAATGATCATGTGTGTGTGTGTCTTCTATCCCTGTCCACATCAAATTCAGCTGGTGTTTTCCCATGGACATCAGCTGACCACAAAGTAATTTATTCTTGGAAATGCTTCCAACAGGTTATAAGTGTAGAACTGAATCTCTGTACAAATTTGTTCACTCCTTGACTCTCTATTTCAGTCATATTATTATTTTTTTGTGACCTATTATCAAGCTGAAATTTATAGCACTTTTTTATTCAAGTGTTATTTACCTGAATTATCTGCTGAACATGTCATAGAAAGTGTTACCTTTTTAAAATAAATCCATGATTGAATTTGAATTGAATTAATAATTAGTTTCAATAATAATTATTTACTAATCCCTGAGAAAACACATAAAAATATTTAATAAGAAGGTTATGAAATTTTTAGGTAATGCAGAAAAAAAGGGAGAAAAGTCTGTTTTAACTAAAACAAAACAAAACAAAAACCCTGACCCCAAACATTCACTTCCAAGAAAAGCCATTTTTAAGGAAAAAATATATATTTTTAGTCAAAACACTGCAGTCTGTTAAACTAAAAAGATATTAATTGCATGCACTATATTTTTCTCTAGTATGATTCTTAGCAACCTAGGTGTCAAAAAATAACAAAATGTAGTGTAAAAATATCATGCCCTTATACTGAAATGTATGTTTATTCATAATGTCTCTTAATCTAAACAAACTCCTTTTTAATAGAAAAGAATAATTCCTTCCAATTCAGAAACTACTTAGGAAAAAGTGCTATAACTGGATAGCAAAGGAAATTACTTTAGCAAACATAATGGCTCTTTCTGGCCCTGAAGTTTAAAAATCTATTAAAAACCTCTCCTAATCCAAATCATAACCCAACTCTTTGCAAGTCTGTAGCAAAATATGACTTTACAGCTTCCCCAAGTTAACAAATATTCTCTTGGCATTCAAGGAAAGTGTGTAAGAGAAGGAAAGAACAACCTGTCAGCAGAACTTTAATTTTATCATCTCAGAAGATAAGAATAGAATATAAAATTACCATGCTAGGTCAGGCTACATGGTCATGTAACTCAGTATTGCAACTTCACTGATGGCTACTATAGGGCATTTAAGTTCTCTGTATAAACTTTGACCTTCTGTTCACTTCATAGATTACATATCAAGCCTGGAAAAAAACCCAAACAGTTTCTTGTTGTTTTTTTTTTTTTTTTTTTAATTATTTTTTCCCCATGCTTTTAAAAAGTTATTTCCATTTTTTTTAATGTGCTTTACTGTGTGTTTTTGTTTGTTTGTTTTGGTTTTTTTTTGTTTTGTTTTCTGTAATTTGTCTCAATTTTTGCTTTTTGGAACTTTTTCAGTTGGCTATGAATAAGGAGGATAATTCCCTTTTTTTCAGATTTACTATTGATTTCTTTACCTTTTCTGTTCTGTGTACAGTTTCCAATGAAACATATGAGGAATATATTTTGGTGGTAGGAATGATTCACTGTTAATTTGAATGGCTTAAACATGATCTTTAAAAAATGTTGTATCACTCGTAGGCATTTTATCCCTTTTTTTTTCTGTCTCTTTTATTTTTTTCAATTAGCTTCCTTCTTTATTGAAGGGTGATTTTTTTTTTTCTGCTGGTCTCAGCTACAGCAGGAGAAGTCCTCCCATGTAAATGTACATCAAAAAATGTAACACTCTGCTAAGATAATATTGTCATTTTTATGTACCCCTAGCAAAACTAGCTCAGGAAACCCCCAATTTAATTATCACCACAAAAGTTCTAACAACACTGTGGTTTGCAGGTTACCACTATACATTAATAAGAAGACTACCTCATTACACAGGTGCTTTGATTTTTGTTTGGACTCAGTATAAGTCATAAACAGCCAGTAAAAATGTTCAAACCCCAGAACCTTTTCTTATTTGCTGAAATTCTTTCCTTTGAGATTATTCTATTTAAATGCCAGAATAAAGGCTAAGGAACTTTGTCATGGGCAATGGCAAAAGGTTCCTTAAAGTAGAAAAAAGTGGTTATGTCTTGCCTCTTATCCTTTGCTCCAAAGGACATTCTCCATGCGCCCTAGAGAAAAGACTTTTGTGGTTCATCCAGAATTCCCTGAGGAACTATGACCTCAGGAACAATGCAATATGAATACCAGAGTTCCCCCCCCAAAAAAAATGCTTCACTCAACCCCATGTTAATATGGAATGAGTCATAATACGGATGAAAAGATAGGGTCTTTCCAACTTTTGGGCCTTCCAGTATACCCTCAAGAGCATTTTCAATTAAAGCTTGGAAAATTTGCAATTTCTCAGTGGTTTTGGGTCAAGATCCAGGAAAGAACATGACTCTACCACATTGTGACTTAGAACGAGGCAGGAGTTAATTGTTTCTGCGAGTTCAACTTTCAGATCCCTTTTTTTTATCTGAAGGAAGGGAATCAGAGTGAGCATCTTAGTGATGGTCGATGGAAAACAAGACTGAGAACCCCTGGTAGCTGGCAGCTTCTTGAGCAGTGCAGGGCTGGAGCTGCTAAGGCTCCTGGAACGTTCCTTCCCAGCTTCTCAGCCCAGGGAATTTTGTTCTGTTTCGTCGCATTGGCGATTAACTGTTGTGGAAAATTTAGTAGCGATGGCTTATGCAAATCATGTGCTCTACAAGTAAAACAAATAAAAATGAGGAAATGTACACATTGTACCTTTGAAAGGTTGCGAGCAGTGGCGCAGAAGACTTGGGTTACAATAACATCTGAAACGAGCCTGGGAGTGGGAACGTAGCAAGGCCTGTTTCAAAGGAGAGCCAGTTCACTAAACACCAGAGTGATTTAATGCACCATCAATTATTTCCTGCTTGTCACTTAAACAGGCTCCACATATGCATGGCAGGTCATGAGTGCAAAGAGGAGGTAGAAAGCATGATTTATTGGCTGGGGCAAACACCTGCGAATTAAGCAGCTCAGAAATTAGCCACAAGTAGCATATTAGTGCAGCTAATCAGGCACGGTTCAGTATTTCAGTTTCTTGATTTGCCCATAAATAAGGCTGTATGTGGCTGCCCTGGGGCGTTCTGGTGATTAACAGCCCTGACCTACAGTAAAGTGTGCAATCTAAACAATTTAGTGGGATCTGCAGGTGTACATTGTAAGCTTGCTGCCTATAAGGCTGCTACATTCAGGACGTAGAAAGCTCCTGGTATCTGGATGTCTTGTTCATACATTTAATCGCACCATTTAATGATCAATTTTCTTTTCATTCATTTACCAGGGCCTGTTAACATTAACGAGTTTTAAACTATGAGGCACTGATGTGCAACTGTGAAGCCCAGTTGTCTTCTTTGTCTTACTCAGATGCCAGAGAAACAAGACCACCACTTTTTGCCGTTCATTTTCACGTCTCACACCACAGTGGTCGACTTCCACCACAGCTGAAACGACAAGTCGCCACTCCATTATTTCAAGACCTGTGTTTGGCTGGCCAACCTGTTGATTGCTGGGGTAGAGGTGCTGTGTGGAGGAGCCAACAGCAAACTGATGTCCTGGTTTTACAAAATGCTGGAATGAAGACAGAAATGCCTGACACTGCATACTAGCACATTAAGCACATGCACTGGAGGTTCAGAGGTCTCTTGAAACACTTAATGTGAACTCACACAAAGCTCAGCAGTAGCCATATCAGCTTTAATTGTAGGAAAAATTACACTTATGGGAAAAAAAAGAAAGATATCCTCCCAAAAATCAAGATACTTGATAAAGCACCCTTGTTACCCAAAGTACTCTCCTGCTAATTCTTCACCTCCAAAAGAACGCACGGGGACACGGACAAGGATGGAGGTGAAGGACTGGAAAGAAAGTTATGTCATGTAGCCTCACCTGTGAAGGAATGACATTGCAAATCTAGAGCTGTCCATGTTTTCATATAAACAAATTCTGGAACATTTTAGGAAGGAAGTGCAGAATCATAAAAGATACATGATTGAGGAAAAGCGAGGTGACCATTGCTATTCATATTTTTCTCCTGCTGTATGAATAACATGGTAGGACTTCTTGGACCACAAGACAGAAATTGTTTTTACACAAATGATTTATTATTTTAACACTGAGAACCTTGAATTATTTGTGCAAAAAAGTATTAAACATAAAATGTAAGCACACTGATAGAGTCCACAACTGTGTTTCATAAGGGAAAACCTTACTCTCAAGGGATACATAATTTCCTGTTTCATATGAAACATTAAATTTAATTAATGCTTTTCTCTTACAATTTCAGTTTATTTTTCCATCCACCATGCTGTACTGATGACTACTGGGATACATGACTCAGTGTGATACTGAACCTGACCTAGAATGTCCTTGCTTAGGTTTTTAGACTGAAGAGACCAAGCCCAGTTCTGGCCAGCTGCTGTTCATAACCCTCATCATGGAATGCCCTGATTGGTTCCTCTAGAGAAGCACGTCACAGTCATCTCACTAGAAGGCCACCCTGTGCCTTGCATGAGGTAGATAGAAGTACCTGTCAAGATTGTTTTTCCTTAATCTAGACTTTTTTTTTTTCTTATTGGGACTCAGTTACAAAATCTGCCTAAGTTTCTTTCAGAATTCATATACCTTTATATTGGAACAGAGACAGTTACAGGCCTGCTTTCCATCACTCCCTACTTTATGTTCAGTGAAGTGAAGCTGAGTGTGTGCAACGTGCAGAGGAGGGTGGGATGAATGTGACTTGAAATGTAAGGTATTGGAAGACTGCAAGGGGCAACAAAGCAAAATGTCTCATCCCTGTATCTGCCTACCTAAGTCTTCAGCCAGGCCTGAGTGCTACCTGGCTAAGGACCATATTGCTCAATCCCAGGAAATATCCAGCAATTCTGAGCTGTTGCTTGTCAAAGAAGCAGGAACTCAGAGTGTAAGTGAGTCTTTAAATCAATGGAATAAGCACACTTTGTGCATTTCTCTGGGCTTTTTTTGTTGGTTTGGTTGTTTTTTTGGTTTGGTTGGGTTTTGTTTAGTTTTTTTTTTAATATTTAGTTGTAGCAGAAATAAAATGGAACAAAACAGTTTTCCTGGCTGACATGAAAGATTTCTTTTTTTGGAATAGGTTCAAAAAAAGTGCTCTTTCCTAGTGCATTTTTTCCTAGTCCAAGTTGTCATCCTCAAACCAGTATATTATAAACTCCTCATATTTAGTAAAAGAGGTAAAGAACTGAAAACATAAGAGAAGAAAACAGAAATGTAATGGAGAACTTTACAATATTTTTATATGCTACTGCAACTCATTTAGATGAGTTACAAGGTATGTGTGATAGAAAACAATCAAATTCTTGCAAGTATTGATAACAGTAAAAAATGTTCAAGATAAAATGTATAATCTAGAATAAAGATGGCAGTGTGAGATCTATTAAGATTCTTTTGATACATCACAGAATTCCAGGCAAAGTCTTTTGCAAAGTTAAAGTAAGATTTGAAGGTGTATCTATGATTTTGAAAAGCGTATGGTACCATCACATCACCAATGTGTCAGAGTTTTTGTTATAAAGCAGTTTTTGGTAAAGGATATGCTAAATTTCAGGTACAGCAAACTCAAAATGGCTATATAAAACCAAGGAGATTTAAAAAAAGGTTAAAAATCCCAGATTTATTGTGGGAACTCTGAAATGATATCTAGATGATCCCCCTAGCAGACCTTGAGATGTCAGAGATGATAATACAGTAACAACATTTGGGAAGTATTTCTAGTTTTACACTTAGCCTTTTGGCAGGAATTTATTAAGACAGAATAAGCCTGTGACTTTTCAATTCCAAGTACAATTTGTTTCTCTAATATATCTGCAGGAGTAATGTGTGATGGAATTTTTCCTTTGCTGGGCCCAGTACTTGTGGGTGATGATGTGCTATAATAGGTTCTCACAAGCCATATCTCAACAAGATAAAACACAACACATGTACATCTGTGGCCCAGTGTCAATGCCTTAAATGTACATCAGAAATGCATTAAATCTTCTGATTGCTATTTTGTTTGTACAGCTTGTTGGTTCAGACTTTCCTCTGTAATGTACCCTGCTGATTGCCTTGAATTATTGGCATATCCTTGGTAGAACAAGCACACCTTGTCCCGAAATTCAACATTACAGATGTGGCTTGAATCCTTTCCTTTATTAGTAGAAATGGAAGAAATGTTCTTCAAGTTATTCCAATACGCTTCCTGAAAGCACTTATTTCAGAATCAACTGAGTCCAGCAGAGCTTGGGACCAAAAATAAAGGCATGAGGTATCACATCAGAAATTCATCCACACAGTTTTTTGTGTGCATCTGTGCCTGTGTCTATATTTAATGACAAAATTGTGTAGAAAATAAAGTATTATGGACAGCTAGGGAAAATGGTGCATCAGAAGAGGCACTTTTAGTTTTGGACACTTTCTGGGCCAGATTCTCAGCTGGTTTAAAGCTGTACATCTCACATTAGCTTGCTTGTTCATGTGTAAAAGTTTTCTTTTTAGAGAAAGCTAGTATTTTAGAACTAATCTTGAGCTAAACTGTAGTGGAAGCCATAGCATCTGATACAAATAAAACAAGTATATAAAAAGTAATATTAATTGACACCATCCAGATTCAGTCTCCTGTGTTCCTACAACAGGGTTTCTGAGCAAAGACAGCCTGCTGAAAGCCTGTCCTTGGGCACAAAGATACAGAGATGCATCCTTGGGGTTTCAGTTTATGTCAAACCACCTCATAAGGTGTCCAGCATGGGATGGTCACTGCTTTTGTAGATGAATTCTCCCTCTTTTCCTACTTGATCACCAACTTGAGTTGTTAATGGTTGTGTGTCTTGTGCCTGCATTGGTACTGTGAGGCTGATAAGCACACTATGAACTGCACACTTTTGGACTGACCAGATGGACACATTACTGGAGGGGGTCTTTTCTCATCCCTGTGTCTTCTTTCCATAGGAGAATCATGGTAGAGTTACACAAGGAACAACAGAGGTGTTTGCCTGGGAAAATATTCTCAGATGAATCTGTTGGCCTTCTGTGATGTGCTTATGATGTTGGTGGTTAAGGGAAGACTGACTGGTGTCATCTACCTGGACTTGACAAAGCATTTGACAATGTCCCACCCAACCCTTTGATTAAACTCAAGATGTGGATTTGATGGATGAAGCACATGGAGAATAAAGAATTGGCTGCACACTCACAGTTCTGTGAGGCAATGGCTTCATGTCCAAGTGAAGACCGCTCACAAGTGGCTTTCCTCGGGGGTCAGTATTGGGAGCAGTATGGTTTAATATCCTTGTCAGTGGTCTTGAGTGCCCTCTCAGCAATTTTGTTGATGTCACCAAGCTGTGTGGCACAGTTGACACACTGGCAGGAAGGGATGCCACCCAGAGGGATTTTAACAGGCTTGAAAGGTGGGTTCAAACCTCATGAAGTTCAACAAGGCCAAGTGCAAGGTCCTGCATCTCGGCTGGGGCAATCCCAAGCACAGGCTGGGTGGAGAATGGATTGAGAGCAGCCCTGGGAGAAGGACTTGGGGTATTTGTGCTCACCATGAGCTGGTAGTGTGCACTTGTAGCCCAGAAAGCTGCCCATGACCTGAGCTGCACTAAAACCAGCATGGCCAGCAGGGTAAGGGAGGCAATTCTCCCCCTCTGCTCTGCTCCATGAGGCCCCACCTGGAGCACTGCATTAAGTTCTGGTGCTCCAGGACAGGAAGCTGTTGGAGCAAGACCAGAGGAGGGCCAGGAAGATGATCAGAGCTGGAGCAGCTGTCCTGTGAAGACAGGCTGAGGGAGTTGGGGCTGTTCAGCCTGGAGAAGAAAAGGCTCTGGAGAGACCTTGCAAGAGCCTTGCAGTACCAAAAGGGGGCCTACAAAAAGCTGGAGAGGGACTTCTTCCAAGGACATGGAGCAATAGGACAAGGGGAATGGCAGGTTTAGAGTAGATATTAGGAAGAAATTCTTTATTCAGATGGTAAAGAGACACTGGAACAGGTTGCCCAGAGAACTTGGGGATGCCTCATCCCTGGAAGTGTTCAAGTCCAAGTTGGATGGTGCTCTGAGCAACCTACTGTAGTGGAAGTCCTGTCCATGGCAGGGGGATTGGAATCAGATGGTCTTTAAGTCCCTTCCAACCCCAACAATTCGATGACATTACAGTGCAAGTTTTATTAAAATTTCAATTTCTTTTTGGCTTCAAAAGTAGATTTTCAGTCTTTTCCATACAAACTTATAATGTGATTTCAGTAGAATAAATTCATTTCCACAATCCATTCAACACCTGACTAATTCATATTATTGAGGCAACAGAGATATGATTAACTTATTTATGTCTTACAGTTCATAAACTCTGTTACAGATAACAATGTGAGTCACTGCTGATTCTTTATGCAATAGAAAAGCTTTAGAAACATCAGTAGAGACCTGCTTTTTCATTAAATATGGTTGTAATCTAATTTAGTTGTAAAAATCAGCATATTTCTTGAAACTGGCATCCTACATCAAATAAAATGGAGCTTGACAGTAGCTCTTTAGTCTTCCTAGCAGAACTGAAAAACAGCTATGGGAAGCTTATTGTGCTGGCCTAATTTTTAGATAATGTTCTAGAAACTTTTCTACATATTTCTAAGCAGGTGAAGAGAACTCTTCTGAGCATTCTTAACCAGTACTCCATTACTGTGAAAAAACACACAAGAAAAATGTCTTTTATCCAAAAGATGCTTTGTAAATGCATCCATGCCCTCAAATTACAATGCATTTGTATAGAAAAATGCAATGAGAAAATACAGTGTCAGTGCTTGGTTACCCTCACAGTAAAAAAGTTCTTCCTCACTATCAGATGGCACTTCCTGTGTTTTGGTGTGAGTCCATTGCTTCTGGTCTTGTACTAGGCACCACTGGAAAGAGCCTGGCTCTGTCTTTTTGGCATCTTTCCCTCAGGCATTTGCACAATTTCATGAGTTCTCCCCCATAACCTTTTCTTCTTCTTTTCTACAACCACAGAGCCATGGTTGACCCATAGGACCAATTGCTGACCCATAGAGTTGATAAAGTCCTCAGGTCTTCTCCATCACTGGCAGGGCTGAGGGGAACACAGCAGACAACTGCTCTGTGGCACACCACCTCAACACCTAAGGATGTGCCTGCCATCAGAAATTATGCTGGCCTCTCCTTTGTGCTGTGTTTTGCTGAACTAGGTGATACTTCAAACTATTCACATTTGCATAAATGTCTTGAATTTCTCCTACACTGAATGTCTTGGGAGAATAATTTGTTTGGGAAAAGAGGAAGACTTCCAAGTGAGCTAAATTTAATCTGAGAACAAGTGAGCAGACAGGTGGAGAATATGGTCAGTGATTCTGAACACAGAGGCTGGTAACTTGTACTGTCTCCTAAAGAATGTCATATCCAAGCATGCCTGGCCTTCTGGAATGCTGACTCTCCTTTGGGAGAGAGTAGAAAGACTCTGCAACCCATTACCTAGATTAGTGAAGGTATTCTTTTGGTCAATTTGTGTCATTTCTGTGAAACTATTTGAGGAAAAGAACACAAACCCCAGTGTTTTTTCAAACCAAATATATGATGAAAACCCCCTGAAATATAGCAACACTGAAATAAGGTGAATGCACTGATTAGAATAAAATTAATATATAATTAATGTCATGTATAAAAGTGGATAATAAATTACTAAAGTTAGGAATAAACACAGATAGGTATATAGCTACAAGTTGTACATTAACACAGTAGCTCATAGTTTTGTGAATTTAGGGAAAGTCAGCCTCAATGGAGTGAATGCCAGAGATTTTAATTAATAAGATAGAATTTGCAATCTGTACAAATTTATTATGGAGACGACAACAGCTTATCCTAAACTATAATAGTTTAATATTGGTTGTTGGAAGAATTGTATTATTCACAACAAATAATAATTGTTATAATTTTTTCCCCATTTTGGCTTGTAAAGAATTCACAAACTGTACCTGACATCCAAAATATATTGATTTACCAGAACTATTTTACCTTAACAGATTTCAGAGTTATTTCTTTACAACACATTCCAGATTGTATATTTTATGTATAGCACTGTGTTCTTCTGAATACCAAAGCATAGTATTGCTTTCACTTATAGAGCAGAAAAGAGCTACCAGAGTAATCAACAGGAAATTTTTCTCTTCTGAAGATGTGAAGAAGATGTTCCTAAACAGCCACATATTTTGGGATTGATGTTTTGGATGTAGGCTGCTAAATTTACCTAGAGTCTGCTTCTTCAGCTTTAGTTCTCTTTGGATCTGGCCATTAGGTGACAATGTCTCTGGGATTTTTCTTTGTCATAATTTTATGATTTGTGGATTTCTGGAGATTATTGCAAAACTGAGCATACATAAAAAGCTTCAGCAGCCACAGCTACTGAAATGAAATCTTCACAAAATAATGTGATTTGTATAATCCCCACAAAATATGCCTCACTTCCCTTTTCAGTTGATTATGCCTAAATGCAACAAGATGCAGATCATTAGAGTTCTCTATTTTGCACAATCCTTGTGAGGACTATGTGCTTTTGCCTGTAGTACTATTCAGTTCCTAGCTGAAGTTTTTTATCCTGGTGACTAATTTCCCTTTAATAATCTCATTCTCTCACAACAACCAAAAAAATCTCCCTGTTTTGTAGACCTCCATATTTATATGTCAAGAAAAGTCCTCATGATGAAAAGTCAGTTGAAACAAAATTGAGTGTACATATAAAGTTAATAATTTAATTCCATTGCCTTCCATTATTATTCTTTAAACTGAATTATGAGACCCTATTTGCAAATCTCAAAGTGCTCTGTGAATTACAAACAGTGGCTCTTAGCTAAAGTCCTATAACCAGACCCTATATTATCACACACAAAAAAATGCAATTACAGCTGAAAGTGGACGTGCCATTTAATGATAATAAAACATTATAGTGATAACATAGCTATCCTTAAACCAAAGAAATTCAGGCCTAAGTTGCACTCAAGAGAAATCCAAAAGTATTAGAGTACAAACTGCTCCAAAGACTTTGCTTTTGATCTCTGATGATGCCTTGCAGTTGCTGAAACCTTGTGATTTCAAAGTACCAGCCTTGGAGATCCAAATTATATTAAAAAGTTTTTTAAAGTCATTAGATTCCTTCTGTCTCCCTTTACTTCCTGTCAACTGATAAAGAGATCTGTATCAATTCTGATTCTAGTAGAGACTCTTTCTGTAGGGTCAAAGCATTTTTATAATTACAAGGACCATGAATGAAGGACATAACCAAACCTGGCAATACAACAGAGGTGGACACTGACATTTGTCTGTTTCACATGTATAAATTTTCAGACAGTCCTGATCTCAAAAAGCTTGTGGGTTTGGTGTCAGCAACTTAAAATAAAAAGACAAGTAATACCAGGACTGTATGGTTGGTTTGCTTCTAAAATAGGTGCTCCTACAGTGAGCTTGGATGGATATATCAAAAAGATAAGGAATAACCTTCCCTCCCACCTTCCTCCCCCCAAGATGGACATGGAGCTGTGCTGGGAAGGACTGCAGTTGGCCAGTCTGCTGGATCTCTGTGGGAACTTCTGCTGCAGTCCTGTATGCATTCCAAATAAAGCAATTTAGTTTAAGAGCATCTGCTTTTCCCTGTTGCAAGACACTGCTAATCAGCTAATTGACATTGTTTCGCCTCTGTAATGCCAGGGGCTCCTGAATAAAAACATTAGGGCTGCCATGGAGGGTCAGATGGAAGAGTCCATCTTATCCTGGTTTCCTTTCTTCACTGGTGACTAGCAGCAGATGCCTAAGGAAGCAGTGATAATTCCCTCTGTGCACCCTCCTAGCTGTGAGCAGCATGTGGACTTGGTGAATCAAGGACAGTGCCTTTTTGGATTTTTTTCTGTAAACATATCCAGGAATTTCTGCTTCTGCTTTTTGTGTTCCTAAAGTGGTAAAGTATCACTCTTTTAAACACAGTATTTTGATTCACCCAGACTGCTTCTGATTTTATATCACTTTCTCATAAATCTATTTATAGACTGTTATCTTTATTCCAGATGGTAGTTATTATCTTTTTAACTGTTCTTTGTAGAGAAACTGTGCCACTGATCCTCCTCACTCCCTCTCCCAGTGCTGTTTTACCTTTACCTGTGGGACCAGAATGCCACCTGAACTCTTTATTTTTCCCTAAAGAATGGTTAACATTTATCCTGGGCCTTTCCACGTACCTAGGCATTCCAACTTGGGAACCTTGAACAACTTAGTAATGACAGCTTATTTTGAACATTGCAGATGCTAATGCAGGTTCCTACCAGTCTGCATTATTGACCTACCTCTCCAGAATAAAATTTATCCTTCTTTTTGTTCCATAATGTACAAATAGATATTTGTGACACACCTTTTAGAGCCTACCACAAGAGATGTGGCAGATAACTTCATAAAAATCAAAATATAGTATTTCAACCAGATCACCCTCACCTTCAGTCCTACAGAGATCATTAATAAACTGTAAGCACCGTGCTTCTCTATGAGTACTGGGTTATTTCTTCCCCACTGAACCACATGTTTCCTTGAACCCATTGTTTCTATACTTTATTGACAGTTTATACAGATTTATTCAGTTTTAGTGCCATATATGATGATCTGAAGTTCCCTAGAAACATCCATCCACTGGAGTAATTTAAAAAATTTTGTATCCTATGTTGGCAGACAGTTATATTTTTAGAAATTATTATAGATCACAAACACAGACAAAATTAACATATGCTAGATATAAATGTGTAAATTGATGTTTGGAATCACTGCTCTTGAATTTCCAGCAATTTTATTTCATCCTATTCTATCAGGTGCACCCAATTTTGTTTATTTCTAGAAAATACTTTTTCTTTTTCTTTTTCTAAAATGTAACATTCTTATTACAAAAAATAATGTATTTAACCAAATTCATCCGGAAATTCTTGTCGAGGTTAGAAAGAGTAAAATAAATGCTGTTTCAATAGAAGATCTCACAGAGATATTATGTCACTGTATTGTAGTGAGATAAAATTTTTAGAAAAGTAATGATGACTCTATAATTTTTTTTTCTCAGATTTTTGGTATGGTTTTCTTCTGGGCAATATTGGGTAAACATGTTATAAAGCTACTTAATTTCTGTGAAATATTTGACTTTTCTTCAAAAATGTTGGTTTATTTTCGTTTAAAAATTAGGGTGTTTTCTGACAGGGAATGGGAAAAGAATGTGACATACTTAACACTGGGGTAAATTAGGAAGTAAACCAGACACTGTGTGGATGTGAGGAAGAAGAAATGAGTGACCCAACCTTGGATCCAAGCTCCCAGAAGGACAGTGCCACCTCAGCATATGGAGCATCCAGAAATCACATATCAGTACATTGTGCTGATGCTCCCTCACTACCTGGGCTCTCCCTTGAGAACAGCTGGACTTACTGGGGTCATCTGGTCAGTTGTGCCCCAGAGACAGAACACATCTGCAACAACTTTATGGTGAATATAAAATGTCTCTCTGGAAGTTGGCTTCTATCAACGAAGGTTGGGGTCAATTAAAAAGTTTGCATCTTGAGAAATGTGAGAGTTGTTTCAGCTGAAACTCAAAGGCTTCCTCAGACCATGTAGTCAAACCCAAGGCAAGATGAATGAAGAATTGAAAAGATTTGCTTTAATCTTATTAACCCAATCTTGCAGCCCAGCTAAAGCTACTTTAAACTCCTTTTACGTTCCTGAAAGAAGACAAAGTAAATAAGTATATCCATGAAAAAGAAGCCATGCTGGCTTAAGAATGAACAGCAGAAGCCTGTGGATCAAGAATCCTCCCAGCTTCACTCAGTTCTTCCACTTTTGGTTTGGAACAAAGAGAGTCTTTGTTGGGATGATGCATATTAATAGTCTGTGACAAGTTATAAATATATTGTGGTTGAATGGATTTTTTTACAATAGATTCTTGTAGTGTTTCTCTATCAGAATTATATGCATGGATTTTAAACAACCTGAATACATTTTTGGGATTATATCTCTGAAAGTTGACATGATAGGCAATAATGCATATTTAAGATGATACAATGTAAAGTCATTTGGCAAGTCTGTGACCCAGTAAGGGAGAAAAGAAAGTATTCTTAATAAAATAATAAAAAAACCCCTCCAACTAATTTTTTATTGTGAAAGAGATTCGAGAAGTTAAAATGTCAATTTCACTCAATTTTCACTACCTTTGTGGCTTGAATTTAAGAAAGGAAGAATAACTGATAGTATCCTGATTTAATATTCTGTGTTTTCAAAATATGTCAGTGAAAAGAGGATAGTATTGTCATATTTCCTTGACAGTTAATGCACAGTAGGGACAATAAAGTTTGCCTCACAATAGTCTCTTAGCTCCACTTTGGAGGAAGAATATTAATGGTTGAAAAGAATAATGTACAACTTTTATGGATTCCTTATAATTAACAGTGGATATTTCTAGTGAGACTTATTTGAATAATTTGAAAAGGCTTAGATTCTTAAACTGCTCTAGAATCTCAGGGAATGACTGCAGTGATCAATGTTACAATGATTTAATTTGTTTCCAAGGAAAAAATGTGTGCCTGCAATTTGAATTTTCTGACATCCAGAAACCAGAAGACTTTGCATATGAAAACCAATGAAAAAACACCAAATGAAAACAACTGGTTTTGAATATCTCCCAGTGATACAATTTCCTGCAAATATGCAAAAAAAAAAAAAAA
>VZRX01001273.1:112001-144069 GCA_013398075.1 Notiomystis cincta
ACACCTTTACTTATCTTCTTCAGTTTTCTTTCCGAATATCACAGCTGCAGAGTAACCTATATTACAGTATTATATCACTATTAATGCAAGTAGTAGGAAGTAGAGAGTTACAGCAAAACATAAATGAACTTTGCTTTGTATTTGGAAGCAAGTGTAGTTAGGAATAATAGATGGAAGAAAGGGATCTTTCATTTGTAAGATTTATTCCTCTTCTTGTGAGCAGACATATCAACTTTGTTAACATTCTTGCTCTAAAACATGCCATCAAAATTTTCCTCTCCTCTTGCCTAGCCTTTACCAGATATTGTGTAAATCTAGAAGAAAAACTGCTTCTGTCAGAATGTCTAATCTAAATAGAAAAAGGAATAATAATAATAATAATAATAGTAATAAAAAAATAGGGGAAAAATGGGGGGAACAAACAAAGGCCTGCTTATACTAATTAGATTTACTTTTCCTCTTGTATTTTGGCTGCTCTGATAAACTCAGGAGTAAAGCAAGACAAATACATAGACATAATTTGTCTGGTAGCAATGTGAGCTTTTGCTCTATAATTATGTGATAATGATTTATTTTCCTCTTTTTACCTTCTAGTGTCTAAGTTTCATGTTATGGTTTCTGGCTCCAAAAATCATGTCTGGCTGCATCTCATATCTTTAAAATCTTGGTAGGCACATCTGAAATCAAAAGAAAGGGGCTGAAGAAGGGAAAGGATGAATTAGCCCTTTCAGCAGTTTTAAAATTTGTCCTATTTAAACAGTGTTGCAAAATACCACCAACTACTCGGAGAGCATGTGTTTCCATCAAAATAACTCAGCATAATCTTATTTGCTTGAGCCAGTTTTTCTGGTAAATTGTTTATTGATTTTGGTAGGTCCAGTTCTTTTAGTCCCAGGTGCAATATTCTTCAGTCCTCCAAGTGAACACTTGGCATCACTGGGAATGATGCAGTGTATTCTATTTTTTTCTCTGATTACCAAGGTGTTCAAATAACACAGCAGTATGGTGTGTGTCCTTCCTGTCCCTTCAACTCCTTAAATTCTGGTCTATTTGCAACACAGTTTTTACAATATGTTAGTCACTTTCTTAAGAAAACCCCAAACTCCAAAACCTAGGAATATATTCTCTAGAGTGACCATCTATAGCTCCTCTATAATATTAATGAAATTTAATGGTAATAGGAAATTAATTAATATTAGCAACTGAGTTTTACATGGGCAGCCCTTTTGGAATATCTACTATGAAAAAACTAAAAGATCAAGACAGCTTTTCTTAGCTCAATTAATGACTTAATTCAGCAGGTTTTTCTGTACATTATACACAAAGCCACATTGCTCCCAGCTAGATATTGTCCACAGTGATTCTAAAATCCAAGTTTAACATGTGCTATTCAAATAATCTAGCATTCAGATATCTCTAAATACATCAAGTTAGGACATATGCCTGGTGAATATATTTACTCTTTAAAGAATATTGTGGTGTGGCATCACCATTCTAAAGTGACCTTTACATTGCATAGAATGCAAATAGGAGCAGCAACAATATACCCCATGTACACACCTTTCTGTTTTTGTAGATTTCTTGCTTTTCCTCATATACTAAATTTTCAGGTTATACCTCATAAAATTTCAACATAAACCAAAAAAATCCTTCAGTAGAACATTTACCTTTATGGAAACACACCTTTTATACAAGCTTTCTCATGCAGAATTCTAATTCTGGGCATTGTTTTCTGACATTCATACACAGTAGCATACATAAATACACATGCATACAATATTCTTTTTAATCTTGTACCCAAAACTTCAGAAAAGTAAAAGTATGTCTACACTGTACATAGAAAAAGTAAAGCATAGTAAATTAGCCTTCATAAAACTACATGATGTTGCTGTGAGTTTGATTTCAGCCAATAGTTGAAACAGTTTGCTTAAAATTAGGCTGGGTATTGCAGCAGCTTGAAGTGCACATATAATACTAGAAACCTACTAATACTTTTACAGTTTATTATTTTTCTTTCCCTAATAGCAAGATGCACTACTACCTTTTTTTGCCAATTTTTACAGCAAATTTAATAAAATACATAAGTTGCTTTTGCTATATAAGTTGGTTTCATTGTGTTTAAGTCTGTAGTAAAATTTCTAGTTTATTCAACAACTGGATTGTAGGACAAGGGTGCTGGGGGTCACAGCAAGATTGAAGAATGCAAACAATATATTCAGAAAAGCTTTTTAATTAGTTTTAAGAAAACTATTTGTAGCATACTAAAATTATCTTTTTGAGAAAGACATTATCAGACTCCTGTTTATGAAAGATCCTTTGAACATGAGGTGTCATAATATGAGAAGTACTACAAGTGTTTAGTGGCAGTAGAACCTGAAAAGTTTGCTTCTTTTTACAGTACTAGTTTAATAGAAGATGCTCAGAATGGTTCCTTCCACAAACAGGAGCTGCTATGTTTGTCTTTAATTAGAGGCCCTTTCCTAAAATTCCAAAAATAACATTTCTTGCAAAATGATGTGCTATCAAAATAATTTCGCCAATAAACCAATTTGCAAGTATCAACCCAAGGAGAATTTGTGTCTAATAAAAATGCTTGTGGAGGATTTTTTGTTTCATTTTACTTATGATAAGCCAGTACATTTGGAAGATGAATAACAACATTAATATAGATGCTGGGTTATTTGAAAGCTAAGCTTTTTGTGCTGTTCATTATCAGACCTGACTAAATCTTCAGAACATGAGATTCTTGTTTATTTTTCTCTATTTCAATTAGCTGCACAGTGAGATGCAGAATATCTCCTCTTACAGAAGACAGAGGTTTGTGACAAGGAAACTGCAAATAATGTTTGGTTTGGACACATGTGCCACAAGGTATCTGAGATCTGACATTCAGCTTAGTGCAGAAATTCTGAAACCTGTTTGTTGTTTGCCCCATCAGGGGAACACGAGCAGCTCCTCTGTCCCGGGAGTGGGAGATGAGCAGACATTTCCATTGATGGAACTTTACTACTATTGCTTGTAGGACCTCAGAGGGAATAATCTGGGCTGCACTGTTCCTCTGCACCTTCCCCTCTAAGCCTCAGTTATTGTGAAAATGATACCCAGGCCAAAAAAACCCATAAATCACATAAGTATTCTTTGCAAGAAAAAGTTGTATCTGTAGACTTGCTGCCATGACTCAATTGCAATCACAAAATGGAGAGATTGCTTAATCTCTGTCTGGGCAAATGCATTTCAAAAAAAACCCCACATCTTCACATTTTGAGCATCTCTCCTTGTGTTCTCTCTTTTGTTCACAGGAACATAGGAACTTGCAGTACAAGAATCTATGACTTTCCATAGAGGTAAAATATGTTTCTAAAACTGCATATGCCCCAATTTCTTCAGCTGAGAAATTTATGTAAAAATATTTCCTGAGCCCAAAAGAGTGTTGTTAGGTAATATCCAATATAACAATGTCAGGAAGTATTTTTTTTTAATGAAGTGTTTGAGAAAAATGGTAACAAAATATTATTACTTATTAATCAAATAACCAATGACTTATTCATCAAAGGAAATGAACACAGAGCTCCTGTTACCTACATCATGTCTTAATTCTCTGTTTCATATCCTGGTATTTGTAATTAGGAAAATGAATATTACTGGTTTGTCTAGGAGATGAAAATGTGCCTCATTGCAAAAATGCAACATAATTATAATATTCACTATAGAAATTATGCAGGATGAAAACTTGAATTCAGTGCAAACCATCATAGATCTCATATTGATGACAATATGCAAAATCATATATAAAATGACTTTCAAAATAAACTTTAGTTTTTGTCAACAATAATGCATTTATACTCCACTTCTATGTGAAATAGATTTTGTGGTGTTAAAAACATTTCAACTCAGAGTCTAATTTTCCTTTTAGTGGTGACTAATTTTGTAGATTGTTTGTATTTGCTTTATCTGGCTGTCTCTTTTCATAAAATTTGTAGAAATTTAACTTTTTAAGCCCTAATATATGAGCTGCATTTGTCTGCAATTGGTAAGTTGATTCAAAAGTTTTTGTAAAGGGAGGGATAATTGTTTGCCAGATGTACAAAACAAGAAGACAGACATACAGGCTCATTTTCTAAGAAATAAAATGAAAAATAATGGCTGGTTATTGAGCTAAGTTCTTAGTTTGTGTCATACTTAGTCATTCTGGTTCCTTTTTTTTTTTGTTTCAGATAAGAGACATACATATTCAGTGTCTTTGACAGAAAATAAAAATTATTATGATTAGTAGTATTAGTATTAGTATTAGTATTAGTAGTAGTAGTAGTATTAGTATTAGTAGTAGTAGTAGTAGTATTAGTAGTAATAGTACCTTGTGAGTTTTTCCTGCTTACTATGCTATAAATATAGCTGTGAAATAACTTCAAAATACAGGAAATGTTCAGGACATCACCTGGTTGATTATTTTTCCTCAGCCATTATTTGCATACCCCAGATCAGCAGTAACACTGTTGTAATGGTACTGTCAAACTGAGCTTACTTCAGAGAAATGAGGAACTTCTTATACTTCATCTGAAATAAAAATGAATCCTGAAAAATACCTTTTTCCAGTGAATCTGAAATGACTATTGGATTTGGACCAAATATATTTAGAAACACATGGACTCTAGATATGTAGGCTTGGGATGGGCCAGTTATGACATCAAACTCACTTAGGTCACCAGATTTGTCCAGTGCAGTAAAAAAGCAGTCAGGTATCTCATTCTGCAGGATTTCCAAAAATTGTCCTTTCTCTATATAACACATGTAAGTAGAGTTCTACACTCTGCTTTACCTTCTTGTCACCCTCCTAACTTCTAATTCTTAAGAAATGGGTGGATACCACACTTTCTTTTCTTTGTGCTTTATTAAAACCATTAATGGTTAGCAGAAAAAACCCTCCCACAGCAAAGTAAACTAACAAATATTTTCCTTTGTACGCATTGATCAAGGTGATCCTATACACACAGGCAGCCTGGTTCCTCCTTTCAACCAGATGACAATAGTGTTGCACCTGTAGTTTTAGTTCTTTCCTGATGTGCAGATGTGGCACTGAGGGGCAGGATTTAGTGGTGGATTTGACAGTGCTGGGTTAGTGGTTGGACATGATGAGGCCTTTTCCCTCCTAAACCATTTTATGATTCTGTAATTGCAAATGCTAGCACTCCTAGACCAAGAGACAAAAATTTTGCAGTTGCAAAATGAAAACAGAGGACAAGAAGAGAGGTAAGTAGAAACTTGCAAATTGAGCAAGTGTGTGGAAGAATTGAAAGCTGCAGCCTGAAGATATTGACCAGTTCTTAGTTCCAAGATAATGCAATAGACAGGAAGTGTTTTCTTTATCTGCTAAAGTCTGCTATGCAGGTAGCTGGTCCAATAGACTGACAGAAACAAAATGTTATTTGTCTTCTACATCCCTGTTCTTTTTAGATATTGACCTAACTTCCAGGAATGAAACCTTTTTAATGAAGGCTCCTACTTTTACCAGAAACATGGGCTCCTTCCAAAATAACTAAGGTGCTTCCTAAATTTCAGAGCAGAATGTACATCAGTGTGTTTTGGAAGTCCTCCTCAAGAGTAAACCAATGGACCTAAAGAAGTCTAAGGTAAGGCCAATGACTATTTAAAAAATAGTGAGATCTGTTAATGGTGAGGCAGACAAGGGGTATTAGAGATTGATCTTAATATCTTTTTTATTTATAACTGAATTATAAAATTGCTAACTATGCATATGAGGAAAGCCTGGAGTTATTTTTATTAAGTGATATAATGCTTACTACTATCTGATTCCTATTATTTAACCTATTACATACAGGGATTAGGATCTTCACATTGCAGCAGTTTCATTTCATCAATATCTTTTAGACCATTTGGAGTCTGGAGAGGTAATATTCCCCAGATTTCCTTATGGTTACTGCAGAATCACTGAATTGTTAGGTTTGGAAGGGACCCCTGGAGATCATCTAATCCAATCCCCCTGCCAAGGTAGGGTCACCTAGAGCAGGTGACATAGGAACACTTTTAGGTGTGTTTGAACGTCTCCAGAGAGGGAGACTCCACAATCTCCCTTGGCAGCCTGTTCCAGTGCTCTGCCATCCTCAACATAAAGAAGTTCGTCCTCATGTTGAGGTGACACGTCTTGTGTTTCAGTTTATGGCTGTTCTTCCTCATCCTGTCGCTGGAAACCACTGAAAAGAGTCTGGCATCATCCTCTTGACACCCACCTTTGAGATATTTGCATGTATTGATGAGATCCTCTCTCAGTCTTCTCCAGACTAAACAGGCCCAGCTCTCGCAGTCTCTCGTCATAAGAGAGATGCTCCACACCCCTCAGCATCTCTGTGGCCTCTGCTGGACCCTCTCCAGTAGCTCCTTGTCTTTCTTGTGCTAAGAAGCCCAGAACTGGACACAGCACTCCAGATGTGGCCTCACCAGGGCTGAGTAGTGATATGTGGTCATCCTTGGTCTTGTCAAGGACTCCAATAGCTCTGGGAATTCAGACCTGAGTTTGTTTAACTCTGCAGCATGCATCAGATCACACTGATAATAAATATTTTGTTGTTCTTGTTGTTGTTCCACATTCTTCCAGAAGTTCAGCATCAACAAGATGCTCTGATAAGTCCTATATAGAAGAGGGGATATTTTGGAGAATACTTCTTATTCTTCTCCACAGAGAAAACAGATGGAAAACATGTGCTGTGTTTTCTTACTATAACTTTATCTTTGAACATTCCTTCTATATTTGGTTACTTACTGGCCCTACAGGTGCTTTGGCAATTTTCCTGTTCCTGATGTGTTTAAAATAGGCTTTATTAATTTTATGTCTTTTGGACATTTTCCCTCAAGCTCTTTCTTCTCTTCCTTTGTGCTTTTAATTTTCATCTATTGTGTTCAGTATAGCATCTTAAATCTTCACACAGAAGTCTGCCATATCTCTGAAAGGATTCACATGAATTTCAGTTCTACAAGGACAGCTGCTCTGAATAAATGCCTTTGCTGCTACTGTGGAAAGGAAGCCAGTGAAAACTGCTGCAGGAAAAGAACAGACTCTCCTCCACTAACACTTCAGTGGTAAGAAAGAATTATGGATAATAAATTGGTATTTGCATGGCTGAGGACCAATGACAGATTAATCAGCAATCCTTATGTTGGGGAACAGCTGGATGGAGTTGGTCATCAGGGTATAAGAACTCTTCCTGAGTGAACCAGAACCAGCCAACCTACATTTTGGACACTTGACACCTCTGTAGCTGTGGCATGTTCATGGTGGGGAGGGTAAGAAGACATTAAAAATCACAAGGACAGATCCAACACAGTGTCACATTTACTCAGTGATTTAGTCAACATTTTGACTTTAAATATTTCATTCACTATTTTGAAATCTTAGCTTTGCACTGGTCCAAGGGCAACAGCAGGAATTATCTCCTGCTTGATTTGTTCAAAGGTTTGTTGCTGACATACATACTTAGTTACAGAAAAACAATCTGATCCCAGAAATTATTTGAATATTGTTTCGTTGGTTTTTGTTTGCTGTTTGTTTCATTTAATTTCTTCTTATTTATATGTTTATTCCTTAATTATTTTGTATTTCTGTATATGCAATATGTTTTTTAATTCTAGTCATTGTGCAGTGCCAAAATACATAATTCTGTGTAGATTTGACAATTATTTTTTCACTGTTTATAGTAGTTAATTCTGGCCAGTTTTTATTATTTTAAATATAATTAATAAAATATACCATAAAGACTTAACATTTTTTTTTTCCAGATATGAAAACGTTATGACCAGACCTTGGGAAAACACAAGGGGGAGCACAAGGCAGGGCAGAAAATGTTTTTCATTGGCATATATTGTTGTGAGACAATGAAATCTGAATATTGCCTATCCTGATTCCCACTGGGATCCCCGAGTCCACAGAATGATCCTAATTGAATTTTCCCTGCCTAAATGGAGTATGCCCTGTTGTGAACCTGCTTTGAGCATGATGACAGGATGGGACGTCTCAGAGCATCACTTCTGTGAGACCCAGGGCCTTCCTTCTATTACCTCTATTATCTAAACAAATAACCTTGGACAAATCAATTTACATTAATCCAACCTCGTGGTTTAAACCTCTCTCCTTTCCTTTAAAACATCTCAATCAAGTTTCAAGTGAAATTTCTTGAACATTTGTCTCTTAAAATGTGCCTGTGAATTACAAGAGAAATTTGTAATTTTTTTATTAAAAATGTAGAGATGTTTAAAAGGATAAATTAATGCATAGGTCATAGCAAGTTCTTTCTGCTTTGTAACACTGAGCACAGAATCCCTTAGGAACACTTGTGTTTTTATTTATGCTAAAATGGGTTAGTTAGAGAGATTAATCTTCGATTTTTACTGTTTTCTTCTTTCATTAAGCACATGTAGGACTTAGTATTTCTGCATTTTGCTGTATAAAATTAAAAATCTGCACTCACAGTGAGCTTC
The DNA here is from genome assembly GCA_013398075.1 of Notiomystis cincta. NCBI lineage: Eukaryota > Metazoa > Chordata > Aves > Passeriformes > Notiomystidae > Notiomystis > Notiomystis cincta. Next base: position 120,489 of record VZRX01001273.1, read on the forward strand.
AGTCATGTTGACTGCAGTAATCACACAGGATTATTTCTCTATGATGCTTCCTATGTAAATGCACTTGAAATAGCAGTTTGAACAATGGTTCTTCAAATTTATGGGAACGATTTTTGAAACTTAATGAATTCCATTACTCCAGCAACTCATATGATATTTTCAAGTCTTGCTCTTTTTTTAATCTATAAAGGATTTTATCTAGAAATTAATCTAATGTAGCTTTCTTGTATTTTGAAAATTACAGATCAGTGCATGATTATTTTCACACACCCCAATTTAATCCATAATCCTGTGTTTGTGTAATAATTCTTGTTCTTTATAGAAGTTATAAGAGCTTTATGCATAAGTACAGCCTTGTTGTCCAGCTAAGCTCTCGTGTATAGTATATTTTAGCTGTTCTTCTTTTGATTTCATATTTAATGAGTAGAGACTAGGCACTGACAAGGGGCACTAGGAGCCTTCCCTTACCCAGGCTGAACAGCCCCAAGCCACTCAGCCTTTGTTCATGGAGGGAGGTGTTACAGCCCTCTCACCATTTTGGTGCTGTGCTCTGGACACACATGGTTGTTTTATACTTTTTGAGTTAGAGCAAAGAAATTGTTGGCCTTATCTGTGTTGCAGACACAACAGAAGTTCAAAGATTTTCTAAAATGTGAAAAATTGGATCTGTCATTGCAGCGTTTCTATTCTTACGGCACTTTTTATCACTCCTGCAAGAGGAAGGAAGTATTCTTCACTTAAAACCAAGGGACTCAGGGTTGAACATTTTTTATTAGCTTCAAGTTTTTCTGTTCTCCCTAGGAAGTTTAGCTCTCTTTACATTTTCTCAGAGTGGCACTGGGATGCTCTTCGGTGACCCTACTTCCCTATACTCAAACACTGATTCAGGATTGCATGGGGCAATCAGCATTCCAAATACATTTTTCCTGTGTTCTGGTACAAAGGTAATCCTTGAAAACCCCACTGAAATCCTTCTGGACACATCCCAGTAGTTAGAGACAATGCATGGAGTGAGAAATGTCCGAGCTGGGTGAGCTGTGATCACCTTGCCCTCACCAGGCTTGGTGGTGCCATGGCTCCATAGCTTCATATGTATGAAGCTCTGGTAGCTCTGTGCAGCCCTTCAGGCTGCAGTGCAGGCATTAGACAAAATTATTACCATAAAAAGCTCAGCTGATTCCTTTGTGCTGCACTCTCTATAGGGAAAGTTTTATCACTTCCCTCACATTTTAATTGTATCCATTCTACAGCTGGTAGCAAGATGTCCAAATCAATGACACGACTTGACAAGCCTTTCAGAAGATTGCAGTGACTGGGTTGTATCTCTTGATGTGAGAAACAAAAAAGGAGAGTAAAGGAGAAGACAAAGTAAAAAGTTTCTTCCCATGCACTTTTCTCCCCAACAAAGCAAAAAGGTGAAGATTGTATAACCTCTCTAGCCTGCTGCCTGTTTATGCAGTAAATCTATACCAGTAGGAGAATTATTAATTTAACTGTGGTCTTGTGTATAAGAATGATATGGGCAGTCTCAGAACATATTTATTAATCTAATAGAGTGATTTTTTTAAAATGTCTGATAACCATATTTTTTAGCTTAGATTTTTTTTCCTTAATATTGATAGTTTTTCCCTTTCTATTTAAAAAAGACATCTTTGTAGACCCAAACAACAACAAAAAACCTCTCTTTAGCTGGATGACATAATTTGGCAATCAGCAAATTAGAACAGCATGTCGCTTCTGATGAAAAAATATTAAATATGTGTCTCATAACTCTGCTGCTGAGGTTTAGTTAAACACATAACCTTTATTTGAACTTATCTCATTAATCATGGGGAAAAACGTAGATATTTCACATATGGGACTATGGAAAAAGATAGCATGGTCATTTACCACTGTGGAGTGCTCACTCCCCAAAGAAGAAAGATAATTTCTGCAGGGAGACTTGACAAGGCGCAGGTTAAATATCCACATTGGCTTTCCCCTGGAAAGTTCATGAAAATAAGTTTTTTTTTTTCCTTTGAAAATTATGAAAAGTTCTCCTTATTAGAGGTTGTTAAAAGCTGTTAATAACAGCTCAAATTTTGCAGGATTTTTTCTCTTCAATATGACATCAGTTTGCTGTGATGGACCTCCAAATAATCTTTTCATTTGCAGTCACTCTCTCACTTTTGTTGTACTTATATCTGCAGCCCTCAGCTTCACACAGACAACTAACTAGTTTCTCCGGCAGGTTTTTACCCAGTTTGGTATTCCACTACCTCGTTGTTTTCTTGCCCCAAGTTTTGCAGCATCCACCATCCACCATTTATCTGACTTCTACCAACCTATTGTTCCTGAGTGTTAGAGGCTGGCTCATTGCTAGATGCTGTGACCCTAAAGAAAGCAATGCCCTGTGAGTTTAAAAAATGACCCTGTGCTACTGAAACACTCTATACAAACCCTCCCCTGAGGGACAAGCACAGTACAGCATTACACTGAAATGTTGCCATTTCCTTCCACTGAAAAATACAGGTCCAGGATTCTCCTAACAAATCAAATCCCCAGCTCAGTCCACTCTGACATATGCAGAGATTAAATTTCATCCTCCTAATGATGTGGGAATTTGGGAAATTAACATTCAAAGCTTTTATTTCTAAGAGGAGTGGTGTGCCTGGCAATTTCAAATGATGACATGTGTGATAAGGCTGTGATTTTACTGGGTTTTCTTAGGAAACCAAAGCAAGTGTATTTTAGATATATTCACTTAACACTAATCATCTTCTCAGGGAACCACTCATAGGCTGCCCTCCATCCGTGAGGACTGTGTATTTGGGCTGTAGGTAAGGCATGAGACTATGTAAATATGATTAGTAGGCAGTGCTGGGTGTTACTTTCTTCGTTTTGAGGTGTTTTTTCTGTTAAGTAAGAATGCTGCTTGTGCAAATTTCTTCAAAACCTTGTAGTACCTTGAACAACAAACTCTTTAAGTACAAAATACAATCACTGATTGAGGTTGAAAAAGTCCCTTAAGGCCATGGAACCCAATTGTTAGCCTAATACTGCCAGGTCCATAAGTGCTGCATCTACATATTTAAATGCCCTCTGGGATGGTGACTCAAGCACTTCATTGGGCATCCCATTCTTATGCTTGATAACACTTTCAGTGATGACATTGTTCCTAGTATCCAATCTAACCATCCCTTGCAGCCATCTGAGGCCATTTCCTCCTATCCTATCTCTACTACAAGAAAGGACCAGTATAAGTACTTGAAAGATAAAACTTTTGGCTATGTACCTCCCCTTTTTCCATCTCCTAAGTAACCTGCATGTTAGCACAAAATGAGGCATGTGCAGCACTGTAGACTAGAATGATAGGAGCAAAGTCTTGAATAAGCATTGTCACATAAATGCTTTAGCCAAGATTTGGAGTCTTCTGCAGGAGTTGCAGGCTCAATTCCAATGAGTATCTGGAAAGCAAAGGTTCAATGCCTAAGTGTCTCTCATTCCAGATCAGTGATCAAATTTACAAGGCTATGTAGTCCACAGCTTTCCCTTGGTCTCAGTGAATGTAGAAATACTCATGTAACATGGCAGAGTCCCAATGAGGCAGGGAATACTACATATCTACATATCCACAGTAGTGCCCTGGGATGGAAATTCAAGGCTGTCCTCTAAAATGCAGAGAATGCACTTTGAAGTCAGGGAGTTCACCGTTACTGGTGACTGATTGCAGAAGCTCTAGGAGTGTGCTTTCTCTTGCTGTTTGCAGAAGAAGGGTTTGATACAAATCCGACTTATTAAAACAACAGAAGCATTGTGGAAGTAGTTGCCCTTTTTTCTGATTTTCAAGACAAGAACTTTAATGATCATTTATGGCCATAACACTCCTGCATGCTATTTCTAGGACCTAGGAGGAAATTCCCAGTTTCTAGATAACACCTCCGTGCTTCTCCTCTCTCTCCCCTCCATCCCCCCTTCCCCCCTTTTTGCCAACCAGAAGACATTCAGGGAGTAACATGCTACAGCAGAATATTTAAGCTAAGACATGAGTAAGTCTGACAGTTTTGAGACAGATGCTGCCTTCACAGACTGCCTGGGCAGGTGCATATCCATAAAGCACCTGAAGGCCTCCTATTGAGAGCCACTCGTGTCTTGTTCCAGGGACCAGTGATAGTCTCCTATTTGTTTTCAACATGCTGCTACACATTAATACCAAATGCAAAATAATAGTAAATATATCACCACAAGGTGATGTTCTTCTCCTGCCTTACAAACATGATCAGGTTCCTACTCTGCCTGCATATTCACTGAGTGCCAGGCACCAAAATCTTTTTGGGCAAGCAAGGCTAAACCATTGAGGGCTGCCAGGGAGTTTGCAATGCATCAATGACTTCCCAGAGAGCTCTGAAACATCACTGCAAGCCCAGAGCTGGTGACTGCAAATGTGCACATCCCAGCAACTTCTGGAGGTGGCTGTACTTAAATCTGTTCAAGTTGTCTGAATAAAATCAAGAGAATGAGCGGAAGGTGGTGTTACCTGCAGATTTTCCAAGTGAGATTAAGCTGAGCAAGACTGGTGGTGAAATGCTCATATCAGCATGGACAGAGGTGCCAGGGAGCAGCAGAAATGTGCTCAAATCACCTGTGCTTTGACTGGCTTCACCATCATTCTCCATTTGTCAAAACCTGTAGAATTTGGCTGCCATAGCTGTTTTGACAAAGCTGCTCAAACTCACCTCACAGCTGCCTGGAGTAATGACAGAAACTATCCAAAACAACACATTTATAGCTTTTTGAACATCAAATTCCATTTTTTCCCCTATTTGCTATGTGAGGAATTGAAAAGAACAGGGATGCCTTGTAGAAGTCTTTAATATAATATAAACTGAATTGTATCTATTAGAAAATACCAGTGGGATGGGGACGATTCTTTCCTTGCCAGTGAAAGGATTCAGAGAAGTGAAAAAGGACATAGCAATATTTTGAGGTTTGTAAGAAATTTGAATATGTGGAGTATTAGAAGGCTGTGTGCAAATAAGTGTAAGGCTTTATGGCTAATTTCAGAAGCCCTAGATGGTTTTCCAAAACTCTTGAAAATTATTTAAAATCATTCATCAAAATCTCTTGCAATAAATAGCACCAAATGTGTGATAATGAAGAAAGATACCTGAAAGTTGAAAATCACTTCCCAAACACACCCATTGGCTCATATTTTGAGTACCTTCCAGTCTTGTTGTGGATTTAGAAAGACAATTCAGATGAGGCAGGTCTGATATATTACCTTATTTTATTCCAATTTCACCCATTACAACAAGTGGAATCATAGGAAAGTCGTGGGGATGAAGTTAAAGGTGTTGTGTCTCATTTGCACTCTCTGAGATATTCTGTCTAGTGCAGGAACTCCTTGAAAGGGAGGATTTAATTAGGGACCTTTCTGCAGAAGTCTAGGATGCATATTTGCTGGGAAGTGTAAATTCTTCAGAAAGAAAATTCCACACTTGGAGAAATATTTGTTTTATTCTTTACTCTTCTGCTTGTAATGACCTTTTAATATCTTTTCCTCTTTCTGAATACCATTTGGGTAATCTTTCAACAAATTATGCTAAACCACTGCAGGTTATAAAGAACATGTGCTAGATGACCATTGATTTTTCTGTTAGTGATCTTAAAAGAGAGAAATTAATTAGCAAACAGTGGGATTTGTCTGCTCTACACCTCCTGCCCACTCAGCTTTGAAAATGCCTATCAGGTGAAATTGTTAATTAGTCTAAAGACAGGAAAAGCACTGAAGTAATATGTAGGACCATGTTTCTTGTCAGAAATATTTCCTTTTGGATACAAAATGTGGCTTATAAAAAGTTATTTCAACATTTAAAGCCTTTGTGCTAGTCAAGTGGCACAAAAAGTCTAAAAGGAAATGCAAAAAATATAATAATTTAATAATTAGCATAGTTCAAAAGCTGAAAACGGTTGATTATTTCATGAGTTGCTCTTGAGCTTTCAAAAATAAAAAAAGTAAGTCATATGTGGAATGTGATCTTCTGTCAAGAGAATGCTGATAATGCTTTATAGATCTGGCCACAGAGGTAAATTAGGACAGGCAATACCTAAATGGTGAATCATGGAACAATAGAGTTGTTCAATGTAATGAAAAGTAGATATTTTGAAGAAAGGCTATATTCTTTGAAGATGCCAAGAATATAAATTTCTCTCTGTCTTCATGCCAATTAGATGGCAGCTGAATCAGCTTTAAAATATCTCTGTTGTGGGCAGAAGTAAAAACAGCATACCCTGTCCTGGTCTCTCTGTGGATCCAGCCCAAATGCTACAGTTCTTATTCACACTGAATAGTACCTGTTCACCAGAATGAACTAATTTGAAGCAGACTTTCCCCATGGGATAGCTGTAGTAAAAATAGGAAAAAGTAAAAATACAAAGAAAGTTCATTTGCGCTAGTTAAAAAAAAAAAAGTAGTAAGTTTAAAACAGTGAAATAAATTAGGATTTATATTTAGTTAACAATGAGTTATCACAAACCATTCCCATGTATTTCCTGATGGTTTACCATTACATAACCTGCTCTATATTTATAATGTACATCTGGCATACTGTACTTCTATTCAGATCACTTTAATTAAACCAGCCTCCAAGCTCCCATATAAAACAATGGAAGTTCTGAAATGCAGGAAAACAGCAGTATGAATTCATGAATAGCCCTGTATGTGAAGGCAGGCAATCTGCAGATTAGTGTGGAGGTTTCCCGTTGTTAACACCATAAACTTGTTGAACTCTCTTAGCTAAATTCTTCTGACTTCAGCCCAGTCACTGCAGCTACTGCAGAAAAGATGAACCAGATGAGAAAAGGGAAAAATAAATAGCTTTTTTAGATTGGAAAGTAGAAAGAAAAGCAAAAAAGAAAACCTAGCTTTGTGGCCTTGAAAAGAACTGCAGTGTTTTGGAACTCTCTCACTAAAATTACAGTATCTGTGTTCCCTCTCAAAGACAAAAAGTACTTAAACCAAGTAATTAGTAATAGATAGGTAGGCGAGGCCAATGTTGGAACCATTTCTAAAAGACACTTTATGATACAGACTCAATTTTCAGTAAATGTATCGTTTAGTCACCAGTCTCAGAGAGATTGAGAAGTTCCCAGTAAGCAGAGCTCTTCTCATGAGGACCTCAATTATATGTATTTAAAAAGAAATGATATTGCAACGTTTGAGTGTAGAGGGTTATTCTTAGTCTCCAAAACTCTTGATATCCTAGCAAGCTATTTAAATCCTCAAACAATTAACAGAGATTACTTTTAACAACTACAGGATTGATATAATTCATTATTTTTAGGTCTTGTTGTGGGCCTCTAACAAATTCTCAGTATGGATAAGGATCCTTGTAAAGGCAGATAAGTCTTCTGATCAAGGGTTCAATTTTCTTAGCTACTTTTAACGAATGCTGCAAAATATGTGAACAGTCAGAAAAACATTAACAGAACAGTCAGAAAAGCATAAGATAGCAACTGTTTATGTATATATTTATCTTTATATAAAAATAGATTATTAGCATATTCTATGATGACTCTAATAGAACAATATTCTTCTATCAGCTACCTATGAATTATCATAGGATAATTCAGACTCGAAGGAACTTTCCTAGGATCCTAATCCAAGCTTGTGCTCAAAGCAGGACAGACCATGAAATTGATACTCCTCCAGCCAGATATCTGCAATTAATAAGCCAAAAAACTGCTAAAACCTTCCTACAGACGTTGGACACGGTATAGCTTAGTGGTTTTTAAATGTTGGTCAAGCTCCTTTTGACGGCAATTATTTAATTCAGCTGAAAGTGGAATTAATTGGTAAAGGTTGCATTACCTAATTAGTGAACACAATGTGTTCCTTAAGCCATCAAACGAGTTCCTAGTGCAAATGCAGACTCTATGAACTACTTGATATGTAACAGATCCAGACTGTAACATCTGTTTACAGTACATTCTCTGTCAAATGCTTTGCCAAATGGTGCAGTGCTCATTTCTACCTCTCTTTGCACCTTTTTATCCTGTCCTTCCCTTCTGGGAATGTCCTAAATTCTGGGAGAATGTCCTAAACACAAGGCCATAGACATGAAAGTTTTGGGTTCTGATCTCTTAAACAGAAAGGGCTAATTTCATCAAAAAAATTATTTGCAGTTGCTTAGTATGACCACAGTAAATACCTCCATAAGCCACAGGGGCTTTTCTTTTTCCTGCTGCTTCTGTTCTTCAGGGAGAGATTGAAGTTTTAGACATTATGAAGATTATCCAAAATGACATTAGTCCAGTTACAATTGTAGCAAAATCCTCCTGTGTTATACAAATTAATTTGCTGTGAAACCCTGTATAAAGAGGTTCTGAACAAATAGAGAACTACTGAAATACTACTTTGCGTTGTACAAATAAAATTTTTAATTAAGATTTAGGATGGGGAGTTTCTATTTCTGCTTCTGCAGTCCTTCTCTGCAGAGCATTGATATCTCTTTTGTTTAAAGATTCACAAGTTAGAGCATTATTTCATTGTAAATTACAGGATGTAAGAATTAATGATATTAATTCCAAAGGGAAATAATTTTAAGGTAATGATTTAATATTCCTGTAAGGCAGAGTCTGTATGGCTGTCTGGAGATGTAAGGTCTAGGGGAAGAGAAGGAAGGGAGGAATGGAAGAAAAAGCAAGAGGCCAAGAATTGGGATGCTATCCCTGCATATAAGCACACAAGGCAACACAGATGGAGTGACAGACAGACAGAAATGCCTTACCCCTGCAGTGGCCAGCTGAGCAGCAGCTGAATAGGAGGCAAATACTTTGTTCTGCTGCCAGTCAGAGACCTACAGAATTGGTCCTCTTGGTGCTCTCTTCCCCAAACTGCTTGTGCAAGCTCACCCCTGATGGCATGGGCATTGTATTTCCTATTGATACCTTGTGAAGACAATGGCTGCAACTGCAGCAAAGAAATTGTGGCTATGCACAGCAAAATGTGAATTTTCTATGACATTACTTGGCTTGTGATTCATAAGTAAAGCTTATGCTGGAAATCATGAGCTTCTCTAATTCCCAGGGAAAAAATTGGCGCATCGACATCCAACAGGATACTATGATGGACATTTTAATTTGCCTAGAAATTCAAGTTCTAACTTGGTTACTGCTCTAATATTAGTGTGCAACAGCCACTCAAGAGCAGGATGAAAAATGTTGATGTGTGAGTCAAAATGGTACACACAGCTCTCAGTGCTGCTTGGTTATACTGCCAGGTATTCATCAACCAAAGCAAAGAGATGCCTTCATATCCTTTGTATACACAAACTTTGAAACTGCATCAGAGAAGACATGACTGTGTTACTAAAGTGAATTCATGACTCCATATGAACTTCTAATCAATGGAGCTCACCAGTGATATGTCCTTCTGGAATGGGAGAAACAGGTCCACCTGAGAGAACAGCAGCCATAACACCATGAGTCCAGGAAGTCACCACTGTTACACTGAAACAACAAGAGAATGCAGAAGATGAAAAACAAAGTCCAGGTCTGCAAAAAGAAGTGACTCTGCCATCTGCAGTAAAGAATGTTAGGGGAGTTCTTCAGATGAACAAATGGTAAAGCCCATCTGCAGATACTGCAGTGCACTTCAGAGTCCAGGGGAAGTGGGCATGAGAATAGCACCTGAATGAATGGAGACTGGGATAGAAATTGTCAGTGACCAATTATTAGCCAGTAACAGAGAGAAGCAGAAAAGAGACACTTGCAGTGCTGCAGCCTTTCAAACAATGCACCACAAATCCTGCTGTTTTCTCCAGGTATTAGTCTTTCTGTTTTCACAGAAAAAAGAAATCAAGAAAAACATGGAAAGGATTATGTGTAAGTTATGACCTTGTAGGGAACGGAAATTTCCCTCATGGACATATCAGTTGACTTAAAATAACTGGAGATTAGGTGTCCAAATTCCTTAAGATGTTTGAATGTTTCAGTCACTTCATTAATCAAGCTAGGAGGGGATAGGATGCACTTTTTTCCATGCAAAGAACCATAGGAGAACTTTCTGTGATTGACACAAATCTTAGATGTTAGATGTTAGAGAAAGGTTTCTTTGGTTCATTGTTTATTTGATGAAAATTGGAGCTGTAAAGGAAAGAAAAGAATGTAAAGTACCACACTGTGTTTTGACATTTGTAAAATAAATTACCTTGATTTTTGAGGTGATTCTTCATTTCAATATTTCCTGAATTTAATGCATAAAAAAGAAAATAAGTAATTTTGCATATATTGATGTGCTAAAAAGACATGACATTTTTATGGATCAATGGTCTTATGATGTTTTTGAGGTCTGAAAGACAGGTAAGGCATAATGTACTGTGTGGATCTTCTAGCTGCTGTCTTGACTCCTCCCACAAGCACAGAATGGGACAAATATCTCAGATATTTTAATCTGAGATTTTCCTTTGACTGTAGAAGAAAGAAATATACATGTTTCCCAGGGAACTAAGATTTCACAGTAGAAACTAGCTAATTAGCTAATTTTAAGTTGTCAACAAAGTACCAAAGTGTGAGCAGCACCCCAGGGATGTTTTGCTACATGATTTGATTTCCACTAAAATTGTCAATCAGTAGCAGTGACTATAAAGATTTATATTTTATTTTGAATGAAGAAGACTTTGCTAGAGGAGAAACCTTATTTCTTAGAACTATGTTGAGATTAGCTCTTCTGTGGTCATGCTGAACTGCATGAAATTAATTAAATGAGGAATTGTTATAGCAGTCAGGAGATGCTACTTGAAAATCAAGCAAAAGGGATCAGTTGAACACATCTGTGAATGGGAGCAAGTGTATTTAAGGCAACTCTTTTATTGCAATGTGTTCCTCCTTATTTTAATTATTTTTTATTGTTTTACCAAGTACCTTTTGCTACATGGAGTGATTGTTAAAAACTTGAAAATGTTGCAATCATCATTGTATATCCTGAGACTGTGCCATTGAAAAGCCCCACAGCCAACTATATCTTTACAAAAAGTACATTTGATATTAGATTGTTTGGTTATTTGTTCACTACAAACTCACCCACATTCCCAAGTATGTTAAAAATCCAAACTGAGGTTGGCCACAAATTACCTAATTTGAGACAATTAATTCATTGAGCTTTTAGGATATGTTCACAGTTTTTCTTCTGTCTCTGTTTTAACATTTTGAGTCACTAAAGCTCCATGTTGAAAAGGTCTAATACCTGTGGTTTACAGTCATCTGTTACCCATTCATTAGAGGGGCTTCTCTGAACCACTCCTTATCCTGCCCAAAAGTGAGGTTTGAGAAACAACCCACATATAAAACAATTGCAGTCAACAAAACAATCAACCCCATTGTTCTCTGTAGGGATTTGCTCCAAAAGTACAACTGGAATTATTTAGAAAACTGAATTACTGCAAGATGGAGTCAGAAGCATACTGGCAATACTTTGAAAAATCATCTTGCTCTGCTCGCCTTTAAAAATATCTTTCCATTAAAAGCATTAGTGAGAAAATATTAGTAAAATTTGCATATAGCAACATTTCAGTGGAAGAATGAGAGTTTATTACTTAATTTCTGTGGTCTACTCTAATCCTGCTATGTTTTACATGGGATTTTGCATGAATGCAAATGTTTCCATTTGGACACAGTGATGTGTAACTTCACAGCTGATGCATTTTTTCCATCTTGCTTGTATTGAAATTTTATGGATAATTTAGTGAGAATAAAGCTGAGTGGGCATGATGACCAGCTCTTTAAGTCATAAGTCCTAAAGCAAGTTACGCAGCATTTCTCAGGTTACTCCAACACAGTAAAAGGTGACATTTCTGATAACATTTTAAAAAAATTAGTCTGTGTTCTGCATGTCAGCAGGTCAGACCTTGGCTTCACACAAGATCATGATGAGCATGAAGACACAGTGTATGCTCTTGGACATTTTTTGAAGGAGATAGCTATGTCTACAACTCCATTTCAGAGAGTCAATATGATCTGTTGTTATCCACAAGAAATAAAAAAGGGGAAAACTTTCATTATCTTTCAAGGACCAGAATTTCCCCCAGAACCTCGTTTCAGTTATGACACTGGTTTACACATAGTCGCCAGTAACAATTAGAGAGTCAAGACAGGTCAGTATTTATCACATAGCAATATCTGAGAGGTTTTTCCTTTCTACTCTAATTCTAGTAAGCCAGAAAGATAACAGTTATCACAAGATGAGGTTAGCAAAGTCATTTAGATTACAGTTTTCAAACTTGAGAGACCAAAATCAAGCACTAAATGCATATTTAGCAACCAAATTAGCCACAGGGTGCTTTTAAGCCTGTATCAGTGAGAGATACCAGTCAAAACTAATGATTTAGGAGCCTAAAAGAGATGGGAATTTCTAGCTAGCCAAACAACATATTTTATGGCTGTTTGGAAAATTAAATACTAAGGAATTAGAGATTGTCTTTAAAGAAGTGATGATGTAAAAAAACCCCCAACCCTCTAGAGTGATACTCAAATCAGTTATCAGCTCTCTTGATCTGAAAGCAAAGGATTGTCTGGAGTATATTTCAGTAATGTGACTTAAGCATGGCAGGTAAAGCAATTATTAAATTTTGGGAGCGAGCAAATGAAAATAACCCACTCTATTTCTGAGCACATGACAAAAGCAACTTGCTATCATTGAATCTGCTCTTTTAAAAAGTTAGATTTATTTTTATTCAGAATTTATTTAATTAAAACTGGTGTCTGTGGCACATATGAAATAATTAATTTCATCTGTAATTTCACTGTGAATTTCATGATATGAAATTATTTCATGTGACAATAATCTATGCTGGAATGACAGAAGTGTATCCCAGAGGGGGGTGCTTAATCTCTTATTTAGAGACCTTCATGGGCAGGAAAGCTACGATGCATAAGAAAATTAAAAGTGCACATGGATTTGTAACATGATGAGTGGAACTGATAAATCTACAAGGATGACTATCTTTACCTCTGAGTCTTTTTTTCTTCACTTACTTTCAGTATTGTTAATCTCATAACAGAATTTTATGATTTCAACTACACATTAAATTAGAAACATAAAATTATTTTTCAGTGGTAGAGTCTAGAAATTTTACCTGTGTGATTAGCATCTTCTCACAGTAAATTAAGACTGAAACTCCAATATTTTACTTTCTTCTTCCCCAATAAAGTTCAAACAAAAAGTGATCATGCATTTAAAGTAATCTCTTCATTCAGAGTCTTTCAATATAAAATCTTGATCAAACACCCTTAGATAAGAGGTCAGTTTTCTAATACATAGAATTTAAAACTATCAGGGTGCCATAACACCTGAGAATGCAAGACCTGAATATACCATAGTTAATGACAAATATCAGTGACAAAAATCAATAAGGTTTGAAAATACCTAGTTCTAAATCAAATAGGAATAACATTTTAAGTCATAGATGTCTATAATGCAATATATAAATTTAAAGATATATAATATATATGTATAATAAATAATACTGATAAAAATTAAGTAGGTCTGACTTAAAAATTTGACCAGTGAAGATCCTCATAAAAGATTTGTTTGAGTATAAGTGTACAATTAGCCACCTACTGAACAAAAAACCCCCAGCCCTTCAAAAGACATAGGTGCAAACAAATGAGGCTGATAAAAAAATATATATATAATTTCTGTTATTTGGAATCAATTAGCTAAACAGGAAGAGCAACAACACAGAAGGTCATATCCTGTTCCTTGAATGATCATTACTTGGGACATCAAGTACTAGAAAAGAGGAAGACTTTTATCAGCTCTAGGATTAGTTCAGAAAATGATGTACTCATATGCAGCAAATAATATAGATCTCAGCACAATTAAACTGATATCCAGAGTAGAAAGATACAGTAAAGAATCATTAACATTGGACAAGCTGTACAAAGAAGAGTTTAGAAAAGAAAAGAGGAGGACAGAACAATTTATATAAATACATATGCTAGCAAACATATGTAAAACTAGATATGTATTTACATATCCATATAATTACACATGTATGCAATAACAGAATTTAAGTAAACAAGAAATGGATTTTAGCTTCATATGAAATATCTTTCATTACAAAAAGTAAGACAAGCTGGAAAGGAGAAAGGCCCATTAGGAACTAGAGGATAAAATAGCATACATTTTTAAATCTTGGGCAGAAAGGCATCATCAGGAAGATTTGTGAATTCCTTGCTTTATCATGGAACAGAGGAAATGTTTAAGGCAAACACTGAATTTATAAGCTAGCAAATTATACCTTTTGATCTACAGAATGTGGCGACAAATAATTTCAGAGGTAAAGCATCCCAAAAGAGATCTATTCTAACACTATAAACTGACAGCATAAACCCCACTTACAGCAGAAAGACTTTGAAGAACATTGATTTCTGGTCTTCTAATGGGTTTCAGAGAGAAATTGAGAGAATACTGCAATGTCCATAGTCGTAGAGGGGAAGGAGGTCAGCTATGGGACTGAAAAGAGTCATTTGATTAACCCAGAAGGTGAAGACATAGAGAAGAAATAGGTCAGAGACTAATACTGGTTTTAAACAAAATCAAAAATTGGTTCTGAAATGTCTCGGGATTTTTAAAGGAATCTAAACTATCCCATTCAGGGTTGTTGCATTCACTTTTGTGAAATTGAAACCATACGTGGTAAGGAAAATAGGAAAAAGAGACATGGTAGGTGACTTAAAAATAGTGAGAGAGAAATGTAGAGGGTTATGGACTGTTCAGCTTAAAAACCCTATCCTGGAATAACAGATGAAACTGTTTACCTGCAGGAGACCAAGGAGATGAGGAGCAGTCAGCCCAGGTTACTTAACTATGAATTGGGTCAAGCACATGTAATTTCATTCTATGACAAAGAAGCCTAATATGGACAGAGTAGATGAAAATACCATATATATCTTTAGACTTAGTAAAATCTTAACTGTGATACTGTATCTCATGACACGCTTATAAGAAAACAGTCTCTAATTAAGTATACTTTAGGATATTGTAACACCAATAGGAAAATCTTTGATAAGTAGTATTTTCTACTGGAAGCACTGACTGTGATTCTGCATATAACTGTCAGGATTTGGCACTATTATTTTTTGTTAATGACCTGAATAATGGAAAGGGAGTAGTAATTAAATCTGTAGGTGATGCTGAGATGGAAAGCACCACATTATACTGATGGATGGGATTTAATTTCAAAAGGATCCTGACAGATTGAAAGCATGGTGTGAAGAAAACCAAAATGCAGTTCAAGAGGCACAAATGAAACAGTGCAGATAGACAAGCCTAATCAGCCAAACAAATTCAGGATCTAGAAAAACTGGCTGAGCAACCGGCCAATAGACAGGGATTTAAAGGTATTAGTAGATCACAAGTGGAACACAAGTCAATAATGTCATGCTGTTGAGAAAAAGATAAGCACTATCCTGGGAAGATTAAAAGGAGCAAAGTGAACAAACATGCAGTATAGCTTTCTGCTCTGCTTAGTATTTGTAGAGTTCAGGAGGAGTCCTGTGTGGGTCATTTTGACAGAAGTGTGGGGGACTCTGCAGGAGAAAAAAGAGAACAGTCAGAGATCTGAAAAGCAGATCTTGCGCAGACAGGCTGAGAATTCTGCTCTTTAATGTGTGTCATGCACAGAAAAGAACAGAGAGAGTGTTTGACTCATGCTGGCCTTAAAAGACAGCTGGAAGAGAAACAGAATTGTCTCTATGGCAGGAATAAAAAGGCTCTATTTACCAAATATTTTAGTTAGATTTCAAGTCTCAGGACTATTAGATGTTGAAATAAGTTGCCAAGGCATGTGTGGGATCTTCATCACTGTTCTCCACAACAGCTTCATTAAGTGCTTCAACAAAGGTCTGTTGGGAATGCTATGCTTAAACTTACTGAGGGAGTGAGGGACAAAGGACTAGAAGGATTCCTTGAAAATCCAGTGTCCAAAGTTTTAGTGACTCCTTGCATGCTGTGACCTCCTCAAAAATGTAAAGTATTTGGTGTGAGAGCAAGAAAGACAATGATGGAGTGGTGGGATAGGAAAGTGTGCTTCACTGACTAATGTTCCCTCACATTGATAAATATGTTTTTTAACCATCAACTTAGAGAAAGAAAATAATTGTTTTTATAAACCATCCCTGCATTCACCATTGTTTGCAATGAATCTTTGTTGCTATTTCAGTTGTATTTTTGCTGAAGGTAAAACCGATAATAATGATCTACTTACACGGCCTGTTCTCTGCATATCTGTCATATTAAAGTCCATACTGTTTGTTTATCATGCAGTGATCTATAATTCTCTATTAATTTAATTATACTAAAAGATCTTAAAAGCCTTGGGCTAAGTAACATGTCAATTACAAATGAGTTTAACTTGGAATAAATATAAACTTAATACTTGTAATTTATTGCTTTAAATATAAACAAAGCCCTTACTATGACACAATCTATTATTAATTGCTCCAGTGCCCTAAGTCCAATTAAGCAAATCCACTTACATTTTCTTCAGAGGAAGTCGATGTTCATTGCTCATAGGAAGTGCAAGGAGCCTACCTTTCCACTTCTTTTAAACCCCCTAATGCAACAAAGCACTTCTGTGTTTAATGAAGTGTATCATGTCAGGGGTGAGGGGAATGCTGGTGGCATGGGGGGTAAAGCCACGTGTGAGGGCTCATATTTACTTGAACACAGTAGCTTTCAATCAAATGTCTGGCCATACACATTTTTTCTTTAGATATAAGCAATGTTTGCATGTTTTCTAGTTGAAGATTCTGTTTTGTCTTTCTCTAGCACCCTTTCAGTAACAAGGACAAGCTGTTTGGAGTTACACTATGTATGTGTGTATATGTGTGTATGTGTATTATATATCTTCAACTGAAAGGTATCTTAAACTTTTTTATATTAGTTATACTTGCATGTATTAAAGTAGCTAAACTAATTTTTTTTTTTATGTGTGTGAAAACGTGTACATATAAAAATGTCAGCCGCTGTGCTGAGACCTGGTACTTCATGCCTGGGGTAAAATTTTATGGCCTAGTTATAAAAGAGAGGGTTTATAGTGGAAACCCTGACACAACATTAACTATGGTTATGCTATCAAAGGAGTTCAGCATTTAAGAATTTAGGAACTATTCCGTTTGCGTGTGTATAGGCAGTCATGTGTCTGTCTGTGTCTAAAACTGTGTATTGACTTACACATGCCATTTACATTTATTTTTAAACATTTTGAGAAGGAAAATCACAAACTGGTTCTGACAGAAGTATCTTCATGTGTGTATCTGTCCATCTGTTGTCTATAAACAATAAAAACATTTTAAAAACTGGAAAAAGAAATCACTACTAGAGCGTGTATAGCTTGAAAGTGGATCAGCAATACTTTCCCCCCTATTTTTTCAAGCTAGGGAACCGAGTAATGCATAGTGAATTGCAAGAAGACACACACACACAAATAAGTTGCAGAGCTGGGTCCAGAGTATAAATCTTCTGATTTCTAATCCTATACTTCAAATACCTACCTGGCCTTTTTAGTGATATTAATGAAAAACTGAAATCCCTGTGGTGTTTGGTTGTTTAGTTGCCTCAAATGGAATGGGTCAGACAATCATTCTTGAATCCATCACTCATAAAATTATGAGAAACATAAGGGCTGAACCCATAAACCTGCACAGGGTTTGTAAAATTTCTGATGGGACTTGCAGGTAGTTCACTGACTCTTAGGAAAATGAAGGTTGTGTGGCAGGGGTAGAGACCATTACTAGGGTTGTCTGTAGCAAGAAAACAATAAAATATGGAGAAAATATGTAGGCTAGACACTGTTTCAAAGGCCCTCATGGAAGCTTGGTGCTCTAACATTATTCAGTCTTGAAGTAAAAAATTTTTACTTCCTAGCAAATAACTTCTATTTTTTCTTTTGTGTGAAAATGATACCAAGAAAAATTAAAAAATAATTCCCATCACATTTCCAAAAATCTTGTTTCAGCTAAGAGTATAGCAGAAGTACAAATATAAGATATTAGTACTTTTTACAGTATGTGGCATGTCAACTTGCCAATTCACCATAGGCAGTATGTTTAACTACTAGAAAGACAAGGGTAGCTTCCTTTAAGATATTAAAATTAACATGAACGTTGAAGTGTTGATAACACAGCGCTTAATGGAAATGTTCTAAATTGAGATGTTTTGTCCCTGGGGACTGCCTCTTAGTGAACAAAGGGAAAGAGATACACTAGTCCCAGCGATGTTACATAGTTTATCTACACCATTTAAGTACCTGTGTTTGAAATTAAGTCCTCTCGTTACTTCAAATATGGCTTTGGAATCATAGACTCATTGAATAATTTAAGAGGAACAACTTGAGGTCATATAGTTCAAGCCCTGCTTAGGTGTAATTTGATAATGGTGTAGCACAGGTGTAATTTGATAAAGGTTGCTCAGGGTCTTGACCTGTCAAGTCTTGAAGACCTACAAGGATGGAGACCGCACAACCTCTCTGATCAGAATACTTCAGTATATTAATACTCAGAAAATAAATAGTTTTCTGTATATCTTACCAGAATTTCCCATGTTTTAACCTGCAGCTGTGGCCTCTGGACTGTCATGGTGCAAATCTGAGAACTTTCTGGCTCTTTTATCTGCATGCTCTGATCAACTCCATGGCAAACTGCGACAGTCTCCCTTTAACTTTCTCTTCTCCAAACTGAATAAACCCTGTTTTCTCAGCCTCTCCTAAGATGTCACATGCTCCATCTGCAAACCATTTTGGTTCCTCCACAAGACTGGCTCAAATAAGTCAGTATTTTATTGTACTTGTCAGCTTTCTTACAGTGCCCATTAACTTTATTCCAGTTCTTATTAACTTTGCTTGACTGCCATGAGGTTTAAAAGATGGCACAGTGTTCTCACAATAACATTGGCCAACTCTTTCAACACGTGCACCATCCCATCTGATCCCATCGACCTCTGGGCACACGTTGTGACTGAAGGATCAGATGTTTTCTAATAATTTCCATTCGTACACCTATGCTTTTCAACTCCTTCAGAAATGTCTTAATGCTCCATTTTTAGTAGTTACATAAACATAGATTGTATTTAGACTTGTTTAATGTCTCCTTCACACAGCCAAAGCACTGTGAAGGCCTTTAGAGTAGAAGAGAATAAAACCCTCAGACTGTAATTAGAGGAGCGTTTCTTTCCGTGGCAGGCTGGCTAAGCCGTCCTTACTCCTCATCACTCCTTCCTGCCTCCAGACAAGACCCTCCATTGTGCTAGTACAACTGTTGGTGAGGTTGTTTGGTGAAATGGATTTCAGAGCTTAAAACTAGCCAGGCTGCTTGGTGAAATGGATTGTAGGGCTTAAACCCAGCCTTTTTCCCCCAACAGATTAAAATCCAGCTCGCTTATCTTTCTGGTTCCCCACAGAACAGTCCCATGTCAGAAATAAAGACAGGATTAAACATTTAGTTGCAGTATTGAAGAGGAAAGGAGGCTGATGTTTAAATGCTTTGTTGTACTGCATCCTCAGAACTAGAAACAAGAACTGAGTGATATAAGGCAGGAGGAAAAACTCAAACTAAGAAAAAAAGGAATCACACCATCCTATTTCTTACCTTTATTTTAGCGTCCTATAATTCCAGCAAACCTAAAAATCTCAGCATAATGATGCCATTTCAAGTAGCAGGATCAATTGGTTTTGTTATGGTGATTGTATATATGCAATGTATATGCCCAATAAAACCTGATTCCACCTACATTACAATTTATGAAACTCCTCTGATGAATAAAAAGCACAATTTTTATTACTCCATTCAAACTATGATACCTTAATGAAATAGCAGGCACAATGAAATGTGCAAAACATGGTCTTTTCTGTTAAATGTGAGCTGCTCTTGAGCTGAGCCAGTCTGCACAACTGAGATGGACTTTAAGAGGAGCAGAGGTAAGACGCAGAGCAGATTGAGCAATAAAATATTCACAGAATATATGCCACAACCACAAATAATTGAATTAAGCAATAACAAGGCAGACACAGGGCATTTCCTGGGGATTAATGACTAGCTAGGAGAGTTGATGGTCCACGGCGGTCATCAATTCCCTGGGAAATGTCCTGTACCAAGGTCATCGTTGCTATTATAGCCCCCTTTTCTTTCCTCCAGCAAAAAAAAGAATCCCACATTTTACCTGTTTTCACACAGTGTCATCACTCCTTTAGATGACTGTGGAACAGAGGGGTGTGAATGGCAGATCTGCTGAAGGATTTCTGTGTAATTGATGTCCAGTGCCACAACCAATCCAAACCCTTTATCACGACTGAAATTTTAATCTGGTTTATACAATATTTCAGTTTTTGACTTATCTAACTCCCTTGACTCCCCAAATAATAATTTTATTTTGTTGTGGCCTGCAACTCTGACAAATCTGTGTCTGCATTATAGCTAGGTGAACTTAAGGAAGATAGACATATTTTATTCCTTTAGAAGTTTTGTGGCAGAAAGAATCTGCTGAGAGAACTGGCAGAGAATTTATGCATTCAGTCTACTCTTTGGCAATAATGTGTGGATTTATAACATAAAGTACTAGCCTATAACAGGTCAATAATGGAGATAATTAAATCTGTCTTTGCTATTCAATAACAATTATGAATTAAAATTTGTTACGGCATATTTTTCAGTACAAGGCCTATCATGACTGAATTCCTCTAAGTCATAATTTTATCCAGACATTTTTAAGATATTGTTCTGTGGCAAGTATGTAAATCTTTAAAATCTATTTTTCAGACAGTAAAATAATAATAATAAAAAAAACACACACTAAACCCAAAAGTCCATAAGATAAAGGAGCTTATGATTATCTGCATGCTCTTGGGTCAAATTTATGTTACAGTTATACCAATATTCCTTAACTTACTTATCTGCAGGATTTGTGAATCTTAATCTATCACTTTTTTCCCCCCCTTAAAGTAACATTTCATATTCAATTACCCTAATCTTGAAGTAGAACAGTGTAGACTAAAAATTTTTTAAATGACTGTTTATGATCCTTTATACATGTTCCTTTTAAGCACACTCTCTGTTACTGTTGGCATTTTCATAGCTTGTGGTGTGCAGCAAGTAACTCTTTCTTCATTTCAGCATGATGTAGTTAAACTGCTTATTTTCACATGCCTGAAATTTTTTGGCTCCGTGCACCCATATTAATTTAACTGGCCAATTAGTTGTTATTAAAATATTTTAAAAGAACATACAACAACATATGCACAACAAATTATTTCTTTCCACAATTTTATTAACATTTTTGTAGGTAGTTTCCAGTTTCTCACCTCCTTTTCCCACCAAGAGAGACTCTCCATGTTTAGGACTACAGAGTTTATGTTGGATTCAGGGCTCCACTATGTTTCCTTACATTTCTTTAAGCTACATTGAGAACATGGAAAAAGAGGCTGAACTAATGAAATCTTAGATCCCTTTCTTGTCTCATTCTCACATTAGGAGCTGATGCCACATTTACAACGTGATAGATTCAGATCATCCATATCAACAAGCTGGTGCTCCAGGAATTTTTAGGAGGGGGTGAAAGATTATTATCAGATTTAATTGCCCAACTAGGTGCAACTAACAATCAGCATATTTTAAGGAATGCAATTCATGTATTTAATTTCCTTTTCTTTTGGTCAGCTTTTACCATGTACTATATGTTTTTCACAGAAATTTTTCTGAAAGGATCAATATAGAGTTGGTCTTTAACACTGAGGGTTTAGCTGTCAGTTCAGCATTGGCAACGGGAATATCCTATATTTTTCCTGTAAACCATTTGTGGCAAAAATAGCGATTTTGTTTTGTGTTTGTAATTCACTTAGTTCTTTATCTGTGATATGGACTCTCAAATAAAATATCAGTCACAAACAAATTTAAAATTAAAAGTGCTAAATAATTTAGCCAGACATTCAAAATTTTCCCTGACTGACCATTTCAGCTCTGCAGTAATACCAATAAAAGGAGTCCCTTAAATGCACAACCCTACTAGGTGTATCATTGTTTCCCATTTTACTTGCACCTCTTGGAATTAATCAAAGCTTGGAGCAGTGGTAGTCAGAGAGCAAAGCAGTAATAGATTAGAAGTCTGAAAATTCTTATATCTCTGTGTGTGTGTGTGTGTGTGTGTGTGTGTGTGTATTAGTACTTGAGAGTTATTTACCTTGCTAAGTCTTTGTCTAATGACAATATCATATTTAAGGCAAGAAATTCACAAAAATTTAAAAAAAATATATTTTTAAAGATGGAAGAAAAGACCATCAGACACAAGCAACAAAATATCAGAATGATCTTCAACTATTTCTCCCCATAAGTAAAAAAATCATAAAGCAAAAAAACCTCCTGAAAACACATTTTTAACTAGGGATGCAGTCATAAAATGGTGTCAACAGTAAATCTATATTGAAGGAAAAGGAGCTACTGTACTCTAGCTGAGAGTCTGGTCTAAAGTTTGCACATAAAATAAAGATAATAGAAAAATACCACTGTTTACTTCAGGGGCTTTCACATTTCAATTTATTGCCATAAATCATGTATGGTCAACTTTTAATCAAGAATGTACAATGCTAGTATTTTAAAATATTTTCTTTTTGTAAATATTATAATTATTAAATCCACATTTTATTTTTGGAAATATTGCATATATTGTTTTAGGATACCCTGTTTCACCTTTGTGGAACAGTTGACTTACTGCCAACAAATTCAAGGCCAGGGTCCTGCAAAATTAAAATTTCCTAATGTAAGAATAGTTCCAATAATTGCCACTATTACTGTAAAAAAGGATGGTGACCACAGACTGAAACAACAAACCATGTTGCTTCAGTGCTGGCCACTGAATGAGATTCTCTTAAATATTGATTCCAAAAGTATAGTCCTCTGCTCCCTTGCTGCTATTATAGATAGCTAAAGATCATATTTCTAGATGCCCTTTTATGTCTCCAGGCTCTTCCACTGCAGATGAGAAAAGAAACTCAAACCTGCTCTATAGCATGAGCCAGAGGCAGCAAAAAAATATACAATTGCTTTCCCACTGAAGTTGTTAGTGTCCAGGGGATTTCCATGATGACAAATGGAGAGGAGGCGGTATACACAATTACAAGCAAGATGTAAGGATGTCAGTCAGGTATTCCTACTACCAGGTGCACCATGAACCAGAAAGTTGAGTGTGGAAGGGGGGAATAGTATGGATTAAGTGGGTGCTGTGAGCTAGTGGAAATGGGATGTCATTGAGTGGTTGCATGATGGCCAAGCTCTTTTCCTCCTAAAACAGCTTCTTACTAGTTTCGACCCACACCAACAAGCACAGAGGAGAACAGTTTGGGAATCTCTCCTGAGGTGTTGCTCCTTTCTTCTGCTTGGGTCCCTGAGTGGGATCAGCATCAGTTCCTTCAACAGGAACACTTCTCCCCATTCAAAACATGAATACATAAGGAGACAATGTGGGATGTCTACTCCCACCATAAGCGTCATGGTCCATGCACATATTTGGGGCCCAGTGGCAGCAGATTTGTCCATAATAAAAAAAAAAAAAAAA
>VZRX01001273.1:144213-177794 GCA_013398075.1 Notiomystis cincta
AAAAAAAAAAAAAAAACAACAAAAAACTGCCCAGATGATGAGTACAAAAAGGCTTAAAACAACCTCTGTACCCCAAGCACATTGATTTAAATGATGGAGTGTAGACACTGCAAACAAAGAATGGAGAGCTGTTTCTAAACAGGTGAATACACTTGTTTGTTAACCATTCAATTACCTCTGGCAATGCCGTAAGGTATTTTTATACTGTTCTTGTGTTAAAGAAAACTCTCAGTCTGATAAAACATCACACCTGTGCAAACATGAGGTATGGTGCCATAAGCTTTACTTACAATTACAGTTGTTTTTCTTAAATTGCATGAAGTATAATCCACAATAAGACACTTCATTGTTTGCAATTACAGATGTATCTCTGAAAAGGCCGATCGCTTAATTACACCTCTTATTATGACTATTCTGGCAAATTTCTAAAAGGAATCTCTGACAAAGAACCGGATGAATGTTTCCTCTGTGTTTTTCAGTTAGGATTTGACTGTTCAACTTTTAGATTTATTGAAGTCAAACAGTTCAGCTTCTATTTTCTATTTAGTGTAATTTTACTTCAGGCAAATTTCTCTTATGTAGTATTTAATCCAAATAAATAATATTATTCCAAACGGTTTTGCTTCCTGTTGCATGAAGTTGTTAAATAATTGTCTTTGAAAATTCCAGTCGTTAACTGTGACATGTCTCAATGTTAATATGTTATTGTTAGCAGTTGTAGCAAATTGCCTTTTTTACTCATACATACTTGAGTTAAACCTTAAACAGATTTTTTTTTTTTTTAATAACTGTTCCGTTAATTTTACTCCTTATGCACAGATAGCTTCCAATTAGATGGCTGGAAATTTCAATTCACCAGCTTTATGGATACATAAATTTGGTCTTTGTATCAGAAGCCTGATGAAAACGTCATGGTATATATATAATGTAAATTTAGAAATCAAGAATTAATATCTCTGCTTTTCTCTTATTTTTCAATCAGGTCATTGTGCCATGAATAAATGTAGAAATTATTTCTGAGTGTTTCAAAACTATTTTCTTGATTTAATTTCTTAGGGATTTTTATTAGGTGGATTATTTCACTGGAACTAGTCTGAATCTCTGAATTTAATCAGACATCAGAGTCTCTTCAAAATTAAGGCTAGAGTAAAAAATATATTTTATTAGTTCTGGAGAAAAGACTGCTGTGATGAGAGTATTCATGTGTGCTTCTTCTGAATGAATGCTTAAAAAAGGACAAGTAGTCTACTCAAAACTTCTTAGTCAACTAATAATATTCACTCTTTTCCTTCTAGACTTTTATGTTCAAGCACTTGTGAAATATTCAGATAATATTAATTAAAGCTCTTGTTGCTATTGGCTTGGTCCTATTCAGAACCATAGGTATGCAGAAGTCACAGTGTAAGAATTAGTTGTCCTGAAGTAGATACTATATATCTTAAAGCTGTGTCTTGGGAAGAAATCTCACTCTCATTTTTCTAAAACTAGAGTCCTCAGATGGTTAAATTTGTCTGGACAAGCCCCCCACCAACATGATCTAATCTTGAAGATAGCGCTGTTTGGGGCAGAAGACTGGCTTGGAGTCTTGCTCAACACAAATTATTCCATAATATAAGATGAAATTTCACGAACATGAGAAGGACTGCAGGTACCAGAGTCCAAACAAGCTATGGCAGGAGGGAAAATGTGGCTTCCTGTCACTGAACAATAGCTTCATTACACACAAAGTTGTTTAGGAATGACATAAAATGGAAACCAGCCAAAATGAAGAAGAAAAGAATAACTTTTGTAACTGCAAATCCACTGATGGACTGGAAAATCCAGGGCACACACCTTCCTCCTAACCCATTGACCCTTGGTAATAAAAATATACATTTTAATGCATTTGCTTTTTACATACTAAACATTAGAAGTATCAAAATGGTAAAACCAAGCAAACAAAACTGAAGCCAGATTAACTGCTTATAAATTGAACCTGTGTAACCATGAAAGAATAGCACATATCACTCAGCAGAAAAGGATCCAAAAGAATATTTTAAAAATGCTTTGTAAAATACACATAACAAAGTAACACTAACATTATTCACAGACATTCCAGGCTGTTAGGAACATCGCCAATAGCAAGTGAGTATCATAATACAGTGATGCATTTTCCTACAGCAAGGCAAATAATTTCCCTGGCAGCTGAAATAAAGTGTTGACTTTTCTTGAAAATTAATTAGCACAGAAACATAAGAGAAAAAATGAAAGGCTTCTTGTTCCTAAAGGTTATTTTGTAAGGAAATAAATCATATGAAGGTATGCAGTGTGCTCTCCTGTACTTTATGATTAAGTGCTTATAATATAGACAGTCTCTAAGCCTCAGCTTTTGCTGGGAAGTTCACATCAAAGGTGAGTTAAGTCTTTATTATAAATACATGGTAAAATATATAAACCAGAACTGCTTTAAGGTGGGAGATCCTCTGGTTTCAGTAGAAAGACCTTTCTTTCTTTTTATCAACTCATTTTACAAGTGATGTCCCAAATTTATGCTAAGAACATTTTCATGAAGCTTTTCCTCTCCTCTTGGCAGAAGGCCTTAAAATTTATGTCAAATAAATTAGAACTAATGTCTATGGCTAAAAAGAGAAGCCTGTTAAAGGGCAGTAGTAATCAAGACAAGATAATAATTTATCTGTGATTTTGTGGGTATTAGTCTAATATCCTGTCTATTCACAGCATGTCAAAGATAAGAGCAGTCACCGGTTTACTGTTTTTCTGCCCTCTCCTTCCTCCCTCCCTCCATCCCTCAGGCCTCAGCAGATAAAAGATAAAAAACACATATTAGGCCAATTGCAATAATATTCCACTAAAAGGGATACACTGTTACTATTATAAATTAATGCTTTAAAGGAAACTAGTAATAGATAATTATCTGTCCCTCAGATAATTATGCACATGAGTAATTCTGCCTCTCTGAAGAGTTTATAGGATTTACTGGAAGTCCCTGGAGGTATCAACAGTCACAAGATTTAGTGGAAGTTCCTGGAGGTATCAACAGTCACATGTGAACCTGCTTACAGGATGTGACTGTAGATCCAAATGGCAGCCACGACACTGATTCCTAAAGAAAGTTTCAGGGTGGAAAATAATCAAGAGAGATACCTCATGGGGTTTTTGTCAATTCTTTTGTCCCTATATGTATCAATTTAAACATTAGGGTTTAAATCTCATACCTCTCACTAGAGGTACTACTGAAAAAAAAGTATCTCAAACATGTTGTTGAACTTTGCTTTAGATGCTTACCAGTACTGAGAGATTAAATCCTACTGATTTTGTCACCTTACTACCTTTGAAGGCTCTCCTTCCTGATGGGGAACCATTTCAAAAGGTCAAATAAACCACATAATTGTCAATTGTGTAGTTTTTATAGCCATTTTCGTGTCAGGCAGTGATACAAAGCATCCTTGAGAGCTGACTCGAAGAGCCTCCCCTGCTTGCAGAAACTTCAGGCTCACACTAGTTACTGAAGGGAAAGTGTTTTCAGCCTCTTATTTTTTACAATATGCTTTTTGGCAGGAGTATTCTTCCTTAACTATGTTAGGAATTGAGGCTTAGTTCACCTCATAATTAAGTAAGGCAAAGTCATTTATTTAAAACTAAATTATTTTGCTGTTGTGCATAGAGTCTAACCTTTCACACATGACATATTGTATAGGTATTTTATTTTATTTACAAATGTCTGTTTAAAAAAGATTAGTTCTGTAATATGTTCAGCAAGGCTTCTTTATAGCAAAGCCCTCCTGGGAACTCTTATGCAAATAAAATCCATCTGGAGATTGAAAGTAATGCAGGTAAAATTATGAACAATATACTTAATTTTTAGGAGGATTTAAAGGGATATAAAAGCACACTTCATTAGAAAATCCAAACTAACAGCACATGTCCTAGTCGCTGTTTTTCAGATGCTTCATACAGCATCATCTGTCCTCCCCAAACTATTAAAATTTGTGCCAGGTAAAATATACAAATGATTTATGTATTTACTATTTTTCATAGTTTAGTGACTGGTTTAGTATGGAGAAGAAAAACCTGCTAGCAATTAGCAAAATTTTCAGTGTTGTCAGTAGTTCATTAGATTATGTATTCTAGCAGGAGTCTATTATAGCTATTAGGAAATTATTTTATTTAGTTTCTTTTATTTCAAAATTAAAAATGGCCCATGAGTGGATGTTATCAGGATCTGTATTATAGAAATTAATTAAAAGTTTGTAGCTATTGTTTTCTGTAGCTATGGAAGAGCAAAATAGCATAAAAGGAATGTCTTAGCTGCCTCTACTTTAAAAGTATACATGTCATGGAAAATTCAAGTCACAGAGTGTCACACTATGGCTATTGTGTAAAATTTAGGAACCAGGCTTACTTCCATGAGCCAAAAATACGACTCCCAAATCCTGTCATTTAAAATGTGTAAAATCTGTACAGTCTAGTCCTGCTTTACCACTCCCTCACAAGGTAAGCCCCAAAGGAGTACAGGGATTTTTTTTGT
This sequence comes from Notiomystis cincta, assembly GCA_013398075.1. Lineage (NCBI taxonomy): Eukaryota > Metazoa > Chordata > Aves > Passeriformes > Notiomystidae > Notiomystis > Notiomystis cincta. Next base: position 148,742 of record VZRX01001273.1, read on the forward strand.
TGTTTTTTTTCTTTTTTTTTTCCCATCTAAAGAAAAGAAAGAAGAGAGAAGGGAATGAACAAGAAAAGAAGGGAGGAAAACACCTGCTGATTATTTTTTGTGTGTGTGTGAGGGGGAGGAATCTGCTATTAAAGTATTCTTTTGGGACACATTTTCACTTTTATATGATGCACTTCATCCATCATCGGCACCAGCAAAAATTTAAAGGCAACAAAGTTTGATGCATTTCTAAGGGTAAGTGCATAACAAGGGAAAAATAGTGACTTTCTTTTGTGTAAGAGAGGACTAGCTGAGTTTCCTGCGTTTCATCTGAAGAACGAAAAACTGTAACTGAACAATTTGGACAGTTCTGACAGCATTTCTGAAACAATCTCCGTTCTTTTGTTTGCTTAGAGTTACAGGAAGAGAAACTTTTGCCATCAAGAAACATCATTATTAATATCAACATTTTATCAGCATGAAAATACATTGTCCAACCAGTGTTTTAGCTGGGGTTTTGAAAGAAATTCACTTTTGTCTTCATGAGTTAAAATTTTCTTTTCCAATAAGATGAACATCAATAGTTTCTTGATTTGTTTAATGTAAGAAAAAGCCATATATTTCAGGTTATAAATAATGCTCCTCAGTAGAAAAGAGGTGAGGGATTGTGCCCTTCGGACTTCTGCATGAAGCTGGGATCTGTGCAGGTTGTTGGAAAGGCAAAATGCGCAGCAGGACTGTCAGCAATCAAAACAAGTCAGAGAGGATAAAAGACAAATCCAAGCACTGCTGAGAGAGACACACACACTATTGTCGTGGTTCCTTGCAGAAAAAATGCTGTAGAAGGAAAGACAATTGTAGTCAGCTTTGTCATTAGGAAATGGGGCTGCAGTCATGAGATTCAGGCTTAAAAAGCTCTTCAATTCAATCGGATCTCTCAAATCGCGGGGTATATGAAAGAATCACGGTGTACAAAATAATATCCTTCTGTAAGGAGGCAAAATTTCTTTCTCATTGGGACTGAATTCAGTGGGAAGTCTAAGAGGAAGAATCTTGAAATTTGTCTTCAAATAGCCATTTTCAATTAAAGATATTATTGATCCCTAAAATTCTTGAACTAAAAGGTAGACGAATCTAAAGAAGAAAATACTTAAATTAAGGTTTTCTATGAGGCCTTTGTACACTTGCTTCACATCAAATGTCTCTTCTGAGACCATGGAATATCACACAAGGTTTCCCTTCCATGGAGGATGTGCCAGCTGGTAATATCATGCTTTCTTGCTTTCTTTTTTAATTGCAATTTAGTGTTGTGTTGGCCTGTGTGTCACTACCCATCTTTAATCTTCATCTATAATATACTCTGAACTTTGATTAATCTTTTTAACATTCTTCATGTGGAAGAACTACTACACTTTTTGTTTTGGTTTGGGTTTGTTTGTTTGTTTGTTTGTTTGTGTTTTGTTTTTTAATCATTGCTGCCTGCAATACATATCAGAGACTGCATTTGTTCTGACAGTTCCTAGGAAGCTGGGCCAGGTGTCATGTTTGTTTTCTGTTTTCTAGTGAATTTTCCTTTATATTTCTCTGTTTTGTAAGTTTATGTGCACGTGTATCTCTACAGATGTATACATATATATATGTGTGTATGTATACATGTGTGTGTGTATGTCTAACATGTCTGTTATTTATCTGTATAGATATTATATCTAGAATATTTATGCTTTCTTCTTTCCACTTAATCTTACCACAGCCTTTTATATTGAATCTGTTAAGAGTCTGTAAGGAAAGTGAGAAAACCAGCAAAAAAAAAAAATAAATCCATTTTTCAGTGGTTTGTACTGCACAAACACATTCTGGGAGGTCCTAAATAGAAACAGTTTTGCTACAGGTAAGGAGAACTGGCAGAGTATCTGCTAATGGGCTTCACAATCCCTGCTATAGCATGTGGCACTGTTATCTGGATTGCAGGCCTGCCTTGATTTTTGCTAAAGCCCAGTGCAGTCTCTCCTAAGATGCCTGTTTTCTAAGTTTAGCAAACAGTCTTGTGCAAAATGTACTGCAGTCCTGCATCCTGGCATTATGGAGGTCTGTCCTGACTGGAGGCCAGGAGGCAGCCTTTGTCTCAAACAAATACATCCATTTGCACTGTAATGCGACAAAGGATCTCTGGGAAGAAATTCTCATGGCAAAACCTGCTAATTTTACCTGCTTACCTGCTGACTAATAGAACCAAACTAATAAATTTTTATATAAATTGTAAACAGGAAGTTGTTTGGTTATTTGCCTTATTAGATGTGTAACAGCCTAACTGTAGATTTAGTGGCAGAAGTCAATCTTATCTTAGTAGTGATTAAAATGTGTTTCTGTTTCTCTTGAGAACATATCCCAGAGCAGAAAAGTGACCAGCAGAATTGAAACTGGCTTACAACCCTTTCTGACATTTCATAGACAGTCTAAGGAACAACTGGATACGTGAATAAATTCTATTTCATCAGAAAAAGTAGTTTCTTCTGTTCAGGCAAAAAGTATGTTTGCTTAGCAGTGAGAGAAACTTGCACTGCCTATGCTGTGTGCAGGCTGTCAATAAATAAAGAAGTTCAATTTCCAGGGCTGTCAATAAATATATTATGTATGAGGTTTTTCATTATGTTCAGATGCAACTTGAGGTATTGTCTCTGCCTTCTTGGAACTAAAGCTATTTTTCTCAACTAGAATAAGATTCCCTTAACACATATTTGCAAATACATTGTTAATAAGCCAACGAATTGCATTTAAAGACAGCAAACAGGTTATTTTTATTTTCTCTTGATTCCTTCTGGGTGCTTTGAGTGAACTGAAAGGTGATCTTAAACTTGTTTTTATGCTGACTTCATATACTGAGAAATGCAACGTTTATAGATAAATGCTCTCACTTTTAATGAAAATTATTAGCTATTAACATTTTGCTTGGAGGCATAAGCCATAGCCCAAACTCCATTCAAATCCATTAAATATGCTTGAGACCCAGCTGTCAATAGGCACCATGAAGTAAATTTAATTTTCAGAGTCAATACAGAGCACAGCTGCATTAAGCATAGGATAATTCTGGCACATTATTAATTTGAATGGCCATGTAAGGCATTGTCTAGACAAGATATAAGCCCAAGTTTTCATAGGCAATCTGTACATAAAATGAAGTATGTCAAGGTTGTAAAGAATACTAATAACACAGATCTGGCCTATTAACCAATATTGATTGCTCTTACTGTGACACAGTCCAGTAACTTTAGAGGTGAAATAGTAAGATGTTCAGCACTGCTGCTTCTTTTTGAAAAGCAACACTAAGAATGGACTTTTTCAGATGAGGCTTGAATGCCTGAGATCTCAAATGTTTACTAGCATCATGCATGATTTCTAGTAATCTATTTGTGTAGATTAGGCCATTTTAAAAATAGAGGATTCATCAGAAACAGCAATTAGTCTTGCTGGTAATATGAAGAATTTTTATTTCAAATGCTGTCAATATTTGATTTTTTCATAATGATTGTGACTATGCTCTGCATATATAATGTCTGTTTTAGAAGATTAAACAAATTTATACTTGATACTTATAGTATTTATATAATTGTACAGAGTCTGTGTAGCATTTCCAAGAAAAAGAAATAAAAAAGGAAAATTAATCTTTTGAAAACTGCACAAGTCTGTAGGAAAATTTTTCCAAAATATTTCTGTGCACCCATATGAACTCTGTTAAACGCCTGGGTATTTTGGTGCTTCACCTGTTCTGTGGGCAAAAAGACTGGAAGTTCTTCTAAATTGTTAGTGAAGTGAATCTTCTTTAGTTTCAGATAAGAACAGTATTTGGCCTGCATTTTGTGGACTCATTCTCACACTGAGCCTGGAGGCTTGGATTCCTTACTGCCAGCCCTGTCTGTCTCCACACTAGCAGGTAACAGGGCAATAGTGGGGGATCTGCAGAGCACAGCAGTTGGTGCTGAGGACCAATATCCTCGCTGAACGCATTTCCAGCGTGCCTTAATTCGCTGTGGTCCCAGGGGACCGAATGCTCTGTTGCAAATGTAATCCTGTATAAGTGCACCCCCACAGGTGCATCTTAAGAGTTTTATGTCACCCAGGTTGTCACAACGTGAAGCAAAGCACAGGAATGGGGAGAACTCTGAGACAGAAAGCTGAACTAAACCATTAATGTGGAGAAAACCTTTGGCTTCTTATTTGAGACGACTAAAGAACATTGAATAATTCATAGGTTAAGTTAAACTAGAAGAGACATCAAGAGGTCCTCTAGTCAAACCTTCTAAGCTGGCAATCCAGATCCATGGCAGTGGAGAGGAATAACCACCTTCACAGTGCAAGTTAACACATTATGATCTCAAAGACTGCTAATGTGTTTTTTTCCCTTAACAACTGATGGAAAAAAGGAATAACACAGTTCAGCAACTGAAGTTAACTGGGATAAACACTCAACATTTAATGCATAAAAGACTACCTATACTTATCAAATTCTATCACAACAGAACAGTTTTCTCTTTCTGAGGCTAATGGGATATTTTATTTTTGAAGTATGACTAGCATTCCTAATTTTACCTTAGTTAATGCAATACTAGAGAGTATTCTTCATAAAATTATGATTTTATGACTGCTTATACTTTTTTGCATCATAATTATACATATAAGTATGGTATTTATTTAGGATAATACATATTGCAAAACTGAATCCCAAAAGTTTATTATAAAAGTAGTAAATTATTTCCTTGCACTTAAAATTTGTGTTTCAAAGAAAGCTAGTGTTCCCTTATTTATTTATTATATAACATTTAGTTAGTCTTGTCTGGAGTTTGGCTAATCATTTATGAGATTCTCAGTCTTCTATTTTTTCAAAGAATCTTTTACTGAATTCTTTTTCTTCCCTCATTGTCAAATGAAAGTATTCAGAATTCATGAGACTGAAGTAAAAGAAAAAGCAATTTTCAACATGTAAACCTTTCTTTGCTAGTTTTTTTTTTTTTTTTCAATTGTTGGATGAGGGTCTCAGGAAAACGTGTGACTCCAGGAACATAAACATTGAAAGGGACAATAAATACTTATATGTTTGCAACAAAATCATTAGAATCATTTAGGTATAACCTAAAAGTTTTCTTCTACAGACCATTTTCCTTCAGGAAACTCATTGCTAGTTGGTGCTCCTTGGGACATGAAATAAATTCTTGGTCCCACTGAAGATCACTCAATCAAATGTACTGTCTCAGTCTGTCAGTGCTAAAATTTCACCTCTTTTACACCTCTTTTTATCATATAGAATAACCAGTTCACAGAATATTTATTTTCTTTGTTTCCTGATTCACAATTGCCTTTTGGCTACTAAGTCTGTAGTTAAATAATATATTTTATCAGAATAAATATAGTTTCCCTTTTGATTCCTATATGTATATATATTTCCCCTCTAGGGTTTTTCCTTAGAACCTCTTTATCAAGTTAAGTATGATTGCATTTTTTTTCCTAAATAAGTTCAAATTGCATGCTGGATATTACAAAGTAATCAGTATTTTCTGATTTTCAGATTGCTATGTTGGCATATTACAAATATTTTATGATAAAAAGTTTTTACTTACTTATTTTGACTTCTATATTAATAACCACCTGCTTCTAGCCTGACTGGTTATTGAAAAATCTATTCTTCCTTGTTGTTTAATTTACTTTTTTCACCTCTGTCTCACCTCATAATCTTGCACTAGTAGTTCATGGTGGTTATAACTTTCCTACAATCCATTACAGCAAAAAGGATGAAATTACAATATCCAAAAATCTCTCCTTTATGATTTTCCAGATGCAGTTTCATAGTTAAGTGTAGATGTTGGCTCCTACACGCAGTTTATCTCTGCTAAGTAAGTGTTTCAAGTTTTCATTTATTTTTATATATGCCTAGGTCATCATGGTTTCCTTTGGGTTTCACTAATTACAGATTAACAGCTTCACTTATGTCCAGCTTTGTGAGAAATAAATCCATGTAGAATTCAACAGGAATACTCAGAATCTACTACCTGTACTTTTCTGCAGAGCCCTTCTCAAAAGAAGAGGGAATCTTCTGCACATTAGGAACATCCCTCTTTCTTTTCAGTGGTGTGACCTGAAACTTTAGATCTGAATACATGTGAATATTGAAAGAGTGATTTTGATGCAGACCTGGACATTTTGGCTAATGCCAGGTACATTTACCAACATGAACACCCTTTTTAAAAAGAAAGTGGAGGATTTGTACCATTCTTACATAGTGTTAGGAAGTGTCACTGGCCAATAATCAGAGAATTGGAAATCCCCTTGAGAAGAGAAAGAATCAGAAACAGAAGGTGGAAAAAATTTGTTAAATAACTCAGCATCAGTACCTGTCAATATGTAGTGTACTTCTGGAAATACTGAACTCCATAAATCAATTTACAACAGGGCTCATCAAAAACATGAAAATGGGATACAAACCCAAAAGTTATCTTTGAAACATACTGAAATCCTTGAGGTGAATATTCTCCTTGCTTTTATTTCCAGCTACCAAACGGTCTGTAAGTCTAAGATACTACCTGTGACTTAAAACTGCAAAAGAGAAACTTGCTAAAATAAAAAAGTGCTAACACAATGCTAACACTGGTATTGCCACTGAACAAAGCCAATAAAATTTGCCACATGTGAATATTATGTCTCATTCCAGTATTAAGAAGAGAAACATCACTTTTTAGCAAGTCCAACTTGTGGGTCATGCAAAGCAGGCTCTGTGTTTTCACCCAAGCAAAAATATTTTCTGATTTATATAAAGACAACTAAAGGGTTAAGAAAGCTTAAAAAGATGGCTTCTAAGAAAAGAAAATCATTCTACTACCATTTTGGAAAGAGTAACTTGAAGTGCCTTCTTACTTCGAAAGACAAACAAAATCATCTCTAAATGGAGCAGGATCACTTAAAATATTTTTATCTATGTGTTATCTCACGCATGCTCTCTGTGCACAGACGTTTAGTGTTAGGACAGTTTGGTATCTTGCAATGGACATGAATTGCTCATATTTGAGATGGACAAGCAGCAAAAATCTGTAGGCTGACCTTTAAAAAAAAAATTAGGCTAGTCCCAGTATAGTATTTTTGTATTTCTGGATCTTGGGAAAGCTCGGCTGTGGCCTGGACATGAATTTAATCCCTCTCCTCCCAGGCTTTGGTTTCTCCTGTCAGTAAAAATTCTAGATGTGTAAACCAGCAGGAAGAACAGCATACTGCAGGCACCTCTCTCAGGGGGAGAGTAGGAGCAGAGAGCACCCTGTTGAGTGTTGCCAATCCTTTACACCTATTGCTTCTTCTGTTGCAATGGAGCCCCCAGAGTCCTTGCAAAATGTTAATTTTCCTTTCATGACAGTAAGGCACAAAGCACAGGAGGATGAAGCGAAGAAAGAAACAACAAAGAATAAGACACTATCAATTAGTTCAGGTATTTTTCACTCCCATTAAATATTTCAGAAGGTGACCCATGCTGAGAAATTGTCAGCACTTCACCGCTGCAATTACGGCTCCAGTGGAAATCTTAGTGAAGCTAATGAGTGCTTTCATGTACAGACGGCCTGTTGGATTAGTATCATTACTCACTGTACAACCTGGGAGAGTGGCTGCAGCCAAGACATGTGCCCTACCAGGCTATGGACTACAGCAGCATGTCACAAAGAACAGGTATAACCCCCACCACAGGTTTCTTACAGTCCAGCTGTAGGCAAAGGACAGGAGAAAGGAAGCTCCCTTTTAGCTCCAAGCCAGAGCTCAGAGGCAGTGAAATAATCAGCTGAAGGTCATACAGAGAGTTTGTGGCAGAGCAAAAAAGTGAATTCAGAGTTTCCCAGGTGAAATCCAGTAGTTTCAGCACCACACTTTTGTTTACTCCCAGTCATTCACATGAGCCAACAAAAACCATTTTTTGAGCAATGCTGTACAGGGATTGTGAAGCTGCCCAGCTGCTATTCTTTCTCACAGCGTATCTCTTTCACCATAGTTTTCTTTAATAGACTGTAAGTTACTGACTATATGCAGGTAGCAATAATGAATGATATAATTAGTTAGATAATTCTGTTTTTCTTCAGTAAAAGCTTAATAGTTTGTATAAGAAAGCACTAGGTTCCTTTCAACTGTTGTTGTTCTATGCATATGCTGAAACCACAAAGGACATTGATTATTTTAACTATGCTCAATTTGCCTTTGAAACCAACATTCTAAAAAGCAAAAGAGCTTAAACAAACATGAAAGTAATCTAATACTGACATAAACATGAAAGATAATAAGATTATTATGAATTGATCTAAATATTACTTAAAATAATTAGAAATTATTTTCCCATGGTATACCATTTAAGTTAAGCAGCTTCTTAGTGTTACTTAGAAAAACAAGCAGAGCATTACTTCCCAGAATTTTAGTTGGCTTTGTTTATGACATTCAGTAAAACAATGGGCAAATATGCATTTCTCTTTATTGCTTTATATTTTGCATACAGTTTGTAACCAACTCTAGTTTTGTACTAGCTAATTTTGTAAGGGCGGGAATTGTTGCCATTTTAATACTGTATCATTTTATTAGTTTAAACCATGAACCAATTGAATATTTTTTTTTTCTTTCTTGGCACCATTTCTAGTAGTTAACTTTATGAAAAGCAGTAACATGAAGGAAACAAGTCATGCTAATAACCCTTACAGTCACCAAACAAAAATGGCATGCATAGAAAAAAACACCAGTTAAATTTCAGTGCCATTTGTCAAATTAGCTATGGGGGCCAATCTCCAAATTAATTCAGTTTGGCCTTGCTTTCACTACCTCAGTCCCAAATGATTTATTGGAAGTTTGGGTCTTGTAAGAAACATAGCATTTGTTTTTCTTCCTAAAGAATTATCTGAGTTATCTGAATATAACTAAATTTTTGAAAATGGGATTAAAAGCTGAGAGCACTGATTTTCTCTCAAGATTTAAAGATCTACCTGCCTTTATAAAGTCTGGCAGCTGTTTTCTTTTGTAATCTAAGAAGTACTTTTCCTGATTAAAAGGAAACAAAAAATATCATTTGGATAAACTATTTTCCATTAATCAGTTAAATACTTTAAACTTAAGTGAATTTAAAAATAAATCCAAACAGGAAAGATACCTGGGTAGTTTGGTAGAAATATGAGGACTTCCATTGTGTTTCCTGTTCAGCTCTTCAGTCTGGATTTATAAAGTTTTCCTTTGCATGCCAAATCTGAGACAAAAGATGAATGATCTTTTTGTTTTTAAAAACAGCAACTTCTACATATTTATCAAGGTGTGCCATTAGATATAAATACAGTTTCTCTATAGCTGTATTTGGAAGTCAGGGAGGAAAGGCCTGGAGAGAGATCTCAAGAATTGTTCATGAAGCACAAAACACAGAAATAGTAACAGTTTAGAAGACAAAGTTTTTGGACTTGAATGTGAAACAAAAGGACCCTGACACATGGCAGATGCAGGTGGCAGAAAGAATAATTGCTTCCTGGTGCACCCTTCCCCCCAGCTTGTCATTTGGCTCATGATGTTGGGACCCCTCACAATGGGCATTTGGCTTTCCCAGAGCAAGCAAAGGCAAAGGCTCTTAGGCCTACTGAAACCTAAGAACAACCTTATACCAAGATGACTTTCAGGACAGCATCATCACAAAGGGAGCTCCATGAAAATGGCCCTTAAAGGAATTAACTTCCAAGGTCATATGGAATAATTGTGGCAAGGAAAACAGAGGAGAAGCCAGGGCCAGAACTGTACACTGGAAATGAAAGGGAAAAAAAGCCCACTATGTTCCCTTGGGTGAATATAGAAAAACCATCTATTTTTTAGGAGACTCAAATTGTTCTCCTTCCATGCTATCTCAGTGCCATCTTCCTTTATGCTGTAGATATCTGCATTTCTTATATGTCTGCTTCTACCAGAGAAATGCCCCAGACCCCAGATTTTCATAGAAAGGGCTATCACAGCCTTGCTAGACCTGAGTTGTAATGTTAGTCTTAAAGTCAAGACATCATATGTTTAAAAAGCCAGGTGTGCTCATCTCACTTACAAGGTTAAAACTTGGTGGTCAGGAGGAAAGTTTGTGTCTCACACCATGGAGATGAACTTTTTACTGCCTAGAAGCACTCACCTTTCGAGTGAATCCCAATTAGAACTGAACACAAATCTCCCACAAAGGTGACTTAATCCATGGGCTAGTGAATAGGTACCTCTTAATGTCTCCCTCTGGAAGTGCTCTACTTCCAGTATGTAATTAACATTCATATCTGCAGGGACTGTGACTGGATTCTCCCACATTCCAGGGGAGTACCCTGACCATTGGACTGTAGGATTTATTTGCAATTTCCCTCTTTCTTCTAGCTGAGTGAATATTTCATTATTTTTATACACAGGCATACAGACAAACACAGGGAATCATACACACACATCTATAGAAGAGAATCTATAAGTATAGTCTTTGTAACATATGCCTTTTTTCTACAACTGGAGAACTGCAAAAAATATTACAGATGCCCTGTGTTCATTTAAAAAAACCTAACCAAACCAAACCAAAACCTCTAAAATGGAGAAGTGAAAAATTTTTATGTTAGGAAGAAAATTTCTTACCTATTAACATTACTACCTCACAAGTGGCTGAAACACATCCTTAGCCTATTGCAATGACTCCCAGTATGTGTATATCGAAGCTGTGCTAAATTCCTAAACCACAAGTAACTCCCTGGGTTTCAGTTTTCGTTATAAGCTCAACACTCAGTTCAGGTTCACTGAAAGGACATTACAAGCTGGAAAGTCCATGAATGATGTAATGCAGACCTCTCATGTGGCCTACTGTGTTGCACAACACAGCATATTGACAGATAGCACTTGCTCCTTATTTAGGGGGTACTATCATTGCAGCACTCTGAAGATCCAGAGCTGTTTCATGTGTACATCACTAAATGAAAACAAAATGCAGGGAAAGATAGGGGACCAACAATGTTATTATTTTAAAGTGCTTGAAAATAGGTCAGAGGAATGATGCTTATGTGGCAAACTCCAAAAAGAGCAAGTTGGGCGAGGTGAGATTTATGGTACCCTGTGAGGTCTTAACTCTGCTCCTGTGTGCATCCAGACTGTGCTCTGAATAAGCAGTCTCATGAAAAATACCCTGCCACAACATAATTAAGGTCTGTAGCACAATACAGATTCACAAAGGATCAAATAAAAATTGTTGAGACATTTTCTGTGTTCTTCCTTCTGAGATGGAGCCTTGGGCCTTATGAACCTTTTCAGCTAAATTTTTCTACATATGAGTTAAGTGCGGGTTTTTTTTGTTGTTTTTTTTTTTTTTTTTTTTTAAAAAGAAGTAAAAATCAGAAGTTTATTTTAACAGTAACCTCTGTGGAACACAGAGTTAATTGCTACATTTTGGACATTAAGAAATTATTTTCAACTACTTAAACTAAACATAGAATTAACATGAACAAACACATAAACTACCTCAAGGAAATCCTGCCCTATACCAGCTTTTAGAAAAATGGGTAATTTAGTTGCTGTCAGAATACAGCTGTTCTAGTGGCATACAACCAGAGTTTTCCTGAGGAATCTAAACTTAAAAACCAAAATAGTAATTTGCAAGAATTTGTAACTCAGCTGTTCATGGGTGAACTACTATGAAAAGAGAAAATCTACTTCTTCAGCCTACAGACTGAGTCAGCTGTGGGTTTTTTTTGCTTTGGAAGTTTTATTTGAGGGGGAGAATGTTGCTTCACCTCAGATAAACTATTCAGTTACCTGTCACTAATCCTGTAAATTTCACTTAGTCTTTCTCAGAAATTTTATTCTCTCCATGGAAAAGTCCTTATCCACACAGGAAATACCCACCAAATAAGATAAGCACTGAGATAGTGAGAAGGGAGGTTCCTAAACAATTACCACAAAGGGACACTGTGTAGCCCTGTAATGACTATATTTTGCTAGTCCAGCTCATATCCTCGCTGCAGAGGAAAGGGAATACATATTGTGTTGTTGGGGTGTCAGATTCTTCAGTTCTTCCTCAGTTCCACCTCAGTTCTACCCTATAGCCACTACTTAAGAGCCTTCCTGAGTTGGACACACCAATGCACACAGAGGGGATTCTCCCCCTTCCGCAGACTCTTAATCCAGCTCCTTTCTTTAGTCAGAGAACAGAAGAGTAGATTTGTCACTAAAGGAGGTACAGTTTGCCTTCAATCATCTCAGAAGAGAGCTACCTTTGAAGCTTCTGTTTCTTTATGCCCCTGGCAGAAAATAGTGGATGAATTTAATCTAAGAAATGAATTCCTGCTTATAACTGTTATTTGATAAATCTTATTATTCTGACTATTCAACAGAAACCACTCCTGCATGGTAGTTATTATTCTCACACATTTCTAATCCATACCATGTAGCTTTTGTACATAGATTAGTATTTTATTATATATAAACTAAATATTGTTTGTATAATCTAATTAGGTATTTTGCAAATAAATACATTCTGACCAGAATTACACTATTTGAACAGTAATGTAAAGGTTTGAATACTTAAAGAATGAAACAGTTGCTTACCAGAATTTTCTGTTGCATTAAATTAATCATCCAGCTGGCATCTTTATGTATATCACATTTTCTTTCTGTAAAATATTTTGTGAAGATGCATGAGATAAAATAACATTAGAAGATGGGTGTTTATAATTCAAAAAATGTCCTGCTAATGCTGCAAGTATTGACATTTCTTCCTGAGGTTCTGACAGAAAATACAATACACTGTCTTATGTCAATTGAATAATTAGAGATTATAGTAATTCCTGCAAGGCTTTCATATGTGGCACATTCTGAGAAAATTTCAAAAGATGAGATTTGCATAAAGGTGGGTGTCAGGAAAAACCAGGTGCCTCTTCTCCTGTAACAATGACATACTAAAGAGAAAAAATCAAAACTCCTCTGGGGAAAAGTGTTGGCAATGCTCAGGTAAACGTTGGGGAAAACCCAAATTGTAAGTGGAGACAGGACTTGTCAGTATGCTCCACACCATGTAGGGGAAGTGGTATATGCAGACAATAACAGAGCATTTAGCATCTTTGGATTAAAAAGCGGTAATGAAAGAAAATGATAACCACTCACACTGATTTACAAGATCACTTCTACAATTCTTAAGCAAAAATAATACCTTTGAAACATCAGTGACTTAACACCACTTCCCCTCTCCTTTTTCCTTTTAATATTGTGTATATATTTTATGTGTATTTTATATACATTTGTCAGGAGAATATTAATGTTCTGCTTTATGATTACCACCACCTTTCTAATCATTGCTTTTTATTATTCTTGTTCAGTACAGCTTAGCCGCCGAGCATGAGCAATGAAATGGGGGGAAAAGAAAAGCAAATACTGTATTATATCATCATCTGGGGAGCGTGATTGTTTCTGCTGTGTTAATTTACACTAAAATCTATGACCCAGTGAGTCTGATTGATTGCCAAGGGCAGAAATCCAGCCCCTGGCCTAGTTTATTTTGTGAACTGTAGCCTCAGATATCGCTGCAAGCCACAATGATATTGATTTGATATACACTAGATGGGTCTTTATGCTCTTTGGGAAATTTATTGTGCAGAGTCAGAACTCAGACAGATGGGGAGAAGCTGCTCTTTAAATTGAAGAGGGTTATCATGGTTTGACTCCTGGGTCACTCAGGTTACCAAGTGGCCTGAGTGTGGCTGGGTCGGAGCAGGCTCGAGGGATTAGTGCTCATCAGTTTTGAATGTCAAATCTCCTCAGTGGACTTGAGTTATTGCTAATAGGAACTTGCTTGGGCCTATAACATTTGGATGGCCTATAACTTAAACATCATAACCCTTTCTTCGTGTCATGGTCCTTTAAATTATGGCTGAGCATAGCACCTCTGCTCTGGACGTTTAGCAGGAGATGGCTGTGTGTGATAAAGAAACTTGCCTCCAAGGTGGACTGCACCACTACGGCTCTGGTCTGCACCAGTGCTGTACCCCCACGCTCCAGTGCCACAGCCATGTCCCCTGCCTTCTGCTGCTCACTCACTGCCACCACCCTGCCTTTGCACAGGAGATGCAGAGCAGTGAAAGCTAGAGCATAGTGCTACTCTTCCCTCAATGCAGCATTTTTCCTTCATGAGGAAGAAGAGGAGGATGTCTGGGGAAACTTCAGGTTGTGGGACAAAAAATCCCTGTTGTGCTGGGAAATCACATATTCTTTGGGCCAATGAAAAATGAGGAAAATAAAAGGGCTTCTAACTTGGGATAAAAATTTAAGACACTTTTCTACAAAAAACAAGGCCAAGTCTGGTATGAAGTAGCCTAAGCCTAAACAGCATTTTCATTTAAGCACTGCTAATTGTTAACCAATGTGTCATGCTACAGTAAATGCTGAAGAGACCAGGAAAAAATAATATCTATGAATTTAAAGGAACACATTATTCTATATATCATAATACACCAAAACCTTTTAATTACCAAAGGAGAATCTCAGTATATTTTAATGGGTGTCTCTAACAGAGTTATAAACTGTGCACAGCCCACATTTTCACACTCAGTGTTTGATCCATTCCCTTTGAGATCATGAAAAGGATTTTTAGTCTCATTCAGAGAGGAAGGGAATTAGCCTAAAGGAAGTTCCATGTATCCAAGAGATGGGATTGGGCTCTGTGTCATCATTACAGTGAGAAAGGGAAATCTGTTCCCAATTTTACAAGTAGCTTCTAGCTTCCTATGAACAAAAAGTAAGACTTCTCCTCTATTTCTCATCAACTAGTATATGATTCACACAGGAATGGGAGAAAGTAGAGTTTGTTTTTCTTAAGTAGCTGTTTACTTTTCTTGATCTGATTTGGTGCAACTGGGAATTAATATTTTTAAAGGAAAACCAGTTTCTTCCAAACTAAAATTGCAACACTTATTTTCAACAAAATAAAATGGGAAAAAATAAAATTAAAATAAAATTCCTTCTGGAAACAGAAAAAAAACATTTATTCTATCCCATTTTGCATACCTATCCAAAACAAAGATATTTCATGACATTAATGGTAAATGGCTTAGCCTAGTCTTTTGGACTCTATTCTTGGCAATACACTGCAGCTCTAGCTGTGTATTACAGATATACTATTACCATTTAAATATAATATTGCCTGGCTTGTATTCTGGTCTGAATTTCCCAGGATTTTATTCTTCATTTGAAGTGAATACTAATTGAGAAAGTTACACATTTATATAGCTCCTGAAGAGTAACACCCACTTCACCTATCTCTCTATTGTAAATTAATATGTAGCAGATGGTGAGCTGAGATAGTTTGACAGCCTACTTACAGCACCATCACTTTAACCTCTATCTGAAAAAAAAAAAAAAAATCCCATTAGCTTTTCTGCTGTTGGGCTCTTAACCCCCCAAAGTATCCTTAGTTATCATATCATGGGATTTTCTGCAATGCCAAGGAAGAAAATAATTAAAGATACCCTCTTCCATTTAAATGCTTGTTCTAATTTTACTGGGCATATCTTTTCCTCTTAACTTCTCCAATAATTTCAATTTAAATCTTCATTTAGAATGAGATTTTTCTTCCAAGGGGATTTTTTTTTTATCTTCAGGGACAACTTAGTGCACTGCAGAAGCAAACACAGAAGCCCTTCCATATATTATGATTAATGTGGTGTAAGGAGCTCCCCTTGCTAGAAATGCAGAATCAAAGGAAGCAGAGCCCATAAGTAGAATTTAAATTCAATACACATTGGAATCTTATGGTTCAATTCAAAGTGGCTCTAAAGGAAATAATTAGACACTCACCAAGGCTTTCAGTAAGAAACAACTTTCCCTAAGAAGGGCCTGCTCAAAGTCTTCATTCAAAGTACTCAGTCACTTTTTTCCACTCCACTCTTTCCAATAGAGAAAGGAGAAGGATTTTTTGAAGATTTGGGAATCCATGTTAAGAGCTTTGAATTTAAATCTCCCTTAAAATAAGTGGTCTAATAGAATGTTTCCTTCTGGTGGGCTGATAGAAGTGCTTTATTTGTTGCAGAATATAAAAGTATAGATCATTGTCAGAGATTTTGCAAAAGCAGTGATAGTATTTAAGACTTTTCCACGTGGACTGAAACAAGATACTGTTCAGTCCCACAGCATTGTTCGCATCCTTGTTTGGGGGTTTTGAAATCTAAGAGCAAATGTTCTGTGACTCTGCAAGGGTATCTGGTCTGGAAGCCTCAAATGTGCAAGATAACAGGAATGTCCCACAATTTGCAGGCCTGATAGCACAGGATTGTCTTAGGCCACTACATTCACCACAGCATCCAAAATGTTACCTTAACTCTTGCACATTTTACAGTAAAATGGACCAAAACTTTACTTATATTAGAGTTTGATTTCTGTTCAAATCAACTCTTACATGAGAGCGTGAATGGAAATTTTCAGTTTCATCATTCATCTCCACAGCTCTTCTTGACTCTGGCAATTTTAATACACACATATGCACCTGAAACAGGGCTCAAATAGAAGAAATTACATTAAAAACATCACAGATGCTTTCTGTTTAGATGTCTCTTTTCCTTTCCATTGTGAGTAAAGTACATAGTGAATGTAAAATGTCTCTGCCCTTATGTCTGATGCCTGAAGATCAGGGATGTTTCAAGCTACTACCACCCTAGTGGCACCATCCATGGTGCAATCAAAAAAATGCCCTCCTTTTGAATATTTTTAAAGTCTCTTGTGGAATATTAAGCACTTTTTTCTCGGAATAGATATTCAGCCAAGGAAGGGCAAGAGAAATTATAAACTGCACTCATGGGACACCCAAACCAGCTCCAAGCCTTATAAACTACCTGGAGTGATTGCAACTGCCATTCCCAACCAAGCATTGCAAAGGCACAGATGAGAGCAGCTGGCCAGGGAACTGGAGCGGCACGGAGTAGTCGTGAGCCTCAGATTGGGAAGGATGAATTTCACCTCACCAGTCCCTTTACACAGCCAGTGTATAGACCCCCAATTACTTTGGCCTCATATGAGTGCAGGAGATTGAGTTTCATCCAGAGAATTAGAAATACAAATAAACATTTTATTAAATAATTAGAGCCCATAATTGTGGATAACATTTCATTTGTATTAGAGGAAGGCCTGGTATGGTTAGACCCCAGAATCTTGTTTAGTGTTTACGTCACATCTGATTTCTAAGTTACATTTCAGAATTGTTTATTTTCTTTCATTTTATTTCTTTTTCTAATAAAATTGATTCCAGATATCAGAAAAATAATTAATTTCCCCTCACCCTATATGGAGATGGCAGGCTGAAATAGTAGATTGAGAACAACTTTAATTTTCTTTCTAATAAGAAAATACTTTACTTGTTTAATTGTTAACTTTTAATACTTTCTCTGTAAGTCTGAGAGGTAACCAAAACATTTTTAGCTGTTTCCCCAATTTTATATACTATGGAGAATGTCAGTAATGTCCCTTAACACACATCCAAGTAATACAGTAAAGTCCCCATATTTCAGAATAGCAATGTCAGCAGGAGGCTTAAATATGACTTTGAAATGCTTTCAGTCTCTTGTTTTTAATAAGGTAAATAGGTCATGATTTTTAATAACATTTAGATTACTTGTGGCAGATTAAAACTTTATTCCTTATTTGAAAAGCTTAATTTGGATCTTGATTCAAGTTTTTAGATGAAAACTGCTGAAAGATTTTGAGTTGCTGTCTTTTTCACAGGGCTGGCACTCTGATTTCCCAGGAACTAAGGAAGAGCGAGGACTCAGTCACTTTTGGAGAAAGTGGAAAGATTCTACAGTTTCTGGGAAAAACTGCTGCCAGTCAAACTTTTCCTGAATTTCCTGCCTGGATGGGAAGATAGTGAGTTGTCTTTTGCTGCAAATGGCACAGGCTTGTGAATTGCAAGTTGAGCAAAGCACTTTGAAAGAACAAAGTCTACTGTGAGGGTTGTGCCCAGGACCAGTGTGTTTTTCAAGCACTTGAGGATGATCTTGAAGACAAGAATCAGATCAAAGAAGTCACCTAAGCCCCCCCCAACCCCCCCCTCAGCCTAATGCTAAGCTTTTGAATGGAGAAACAGAGGTCTTAATAATTTTTTTATTAATTGATTACTTTTCTATTTTCAATTTAAACAGCAAGGAATGGCTAGAACAATACAAACTGTAGCACTACTGACAACACTTCAAATCCCCACCTAAGTTTGAAAATGTAGCCTTTGTAATTAACTATGGTGATTATTCAGAGGTTCATTAATTGGAGTTAGCTGACAAGAATGACACTTCACTATTGCTAAAAGTGTGAATGCCTGAATCACCACTTTTGGATTTTTTTTTTGGGGGGGGGGGGGGAGGAAAAAATGAATGAAATAAAAAGCAATTCATGAAGCAATATTTTAAAATCACATACATTAGAGGAGATATATATAATTTCACTACTGGAAATGTACTTCTTTTTCTGAATTTACTAAGGTTTAACTTCTAGCCATTCAATCTTATAGTTTTGTCTGATAGATCAAAGAGCACCGTGTTATCAAATTTCTGTTCATCTTGGTGCAGCATCATACTGGGAACTTGTTCATCTGATTATCTCCCATTGACCTTGCCTTCACCCCAAGAGTCCTTTTCATCATCACTACTTTATCCAGCACAGTCCCCCAACCATAAATATGTCCTTCATTCTTTGTGAGTACATGTAGGTTTTTACAACTTGCTACATTAAAATGACCTCATGTTGCCAAGCAAGCCAGATAGTTCTGCAGCAGTGACTTGTCTTCTTTATTATCTTCTGTACCTGCTGCTTTTCTGCCACCTGCAAACTTTTATGGGTTGCTATTTAAAGTTGTCTTCTACATAATTGATAAAAATAGAATAAAGTGTAAAACTATTTTTTCAGACTCCATTTAGAAGCACAGGCTAATTATAATTTCTGCTTAGAAGCACTTTTTGAGACTTACTGGTTAGCCAGTTTTTAATCCATTTAATATATTACATGTTGATTTTGTACCACTCTCATTTCTTAATCAAAGTGTTGCGTTGTAATAAATGAAATGCCTCTCTGAAACCTCAGTACTCTATATCAACTTGATTATCTTTAGCAACCAAATTTCTAATCTTATTAAAAATATATTAAGTTACCTTGATAAGATCTATTTCTGATACACCCATATTGACTGAGACTAGGTTTTTTTACTCTCTTTTGATTCTTTGTACATTAAGTCTCCTATCAGCCATCCCATCGTCTTTTTCCAGTGTTATTATGACAGCAGGCCTGCAGTTACTGACATCATCCAATTTTCCCTTTTTAAGTATCAGTACCTCACTGGCCTTCTAGCCTTCAGGAAACCCTCAGTATTTTAAGAATTACTGAAAAGCAGCAATAACAATACAGAAAAATGAAGGCTTTCAGATTATTTGAAGCAAATATTTAAGGCTACTGATCTCAAAACATCCAACTTGAGAGACCATTTAACATTTCCTTGCTATAATATGTGGATGGAGTATATGTCACGATCATGAGATGATTAACACTTCAACCTGTTTCTCCTCTCAACACAGTGCATTGCTGTATTAATATTTACATGCCTCCCATTACCATCTGATAATGTTCTGTTCCTTTACTAGGACTCCCTTTATTCCTAACTACTATCAGACAAGGTCTTCTGTCTATACTTTAGCTCTTTAGGTCAATGTTCTTGTTTTTATTGTTATTTTATTCTTTGCTTCTCTCTCAGTTTTGGGCAGTTATTAGTTTATGTTCATTGCTCTTCACTTCTCCTTCCCATTACTTTACTCTTGTTTCTATATTACTTTTTAGTTCCCTTTCTTTATAGCTGCCTTCCTTTCCCCACTAAACTAGGCTCTTTTTTAAATCTATGTAGCCTTTTCTGTCAGGTATGGAAATGGTTTTTTGGACACCCAGTAAAACACTGTTAAACAGTTCCAAACTGCCATTTACATTTTTCTCTTTGATTCCTCTCTCTGGCCTGATATGTCTTTTAATTATTTTCAGGTTTGTGAAATGGTCCTTTAAAAGCACCAAGTACATATATTGCATTTTGGATGCCCTCCTGACTAGTCTAGCCAGCCTTTCTCTTAGAACATTGGTTTCCCTTCTACTGAGATGGAAGGCATCCAAACTCTGCAGCATGATATCACAGATGGCAAAGCAGTTTTCTAAAAAAGAAAATCTTTTCTGTGTACAATTTAATTGATTAGCTACTACAGGTATTACTGTAAATTCGTTGCTGTCTGGATTTTTTGCTTTGCATTTCCTTTCTCTTTTGTTACAGGATATGTAACCTCTGACAGAAATGTTCTACTCTTTCAGCGCTTGCTTTAGCACCATTAGGAGTTGGCAAAGTGGAATGTCCTGTCTAGAACAGTGATCATATCACTTGAAGGACTGGCTTAATCTTATTAATCTTAGAGTCATGTTTCATCTCCTGGCTCTCCCAAGACGGAAAAAAATCTATTTGTATGCAATATGTCCCATGCATAATGCAATCTCTTTGGGAAAGTACCCCTAACAAGGACCATTCCACAAATCATGTCTGAATTATACAAATATAATTTGTCAGATGAGTTCTCAGAGGTTTTTCTGTCATTTCCATACTGATAAGATGACTGTACAACTTTAGCCATGCTGAGTTTACTTTGGGACTCTGTTAGTGAGACCTTTCTCTAGGTTAAAATTCTTCAGTGTTGGAAGGAAAATCCACAAGAAGGTATCTAGATGTACTGCAGGAGTCTGAAGCTCCTACCCTACTGAACTAATGTTCAGCCAGCACATTCAGTGGAGGCCAAGGAGGCAATTCAGCTCACTCTAAAGTATCTCTCTTTTCCTAGGAATGCATAGTTAGTATAGCATATAAAAAAATTAAACCTTAAAATAGATGAAGATAATGAGGCATTTTTGAAACCCACTGAAAAATGCCAGGGAAGACTTGGAACTGTTTTACTATTACCTTGTGGCTAAGCTCACAGCAGAAAGAACATCCCAGTTCTTTCATGAACTTGCCCAACCTAATGCTTGATTTGACAAAAAACTTCAGTGTAGGTCTATGGTTAACATAACATCATTAGAAAAAATCCTTGATATTTTAGTGGCTGAAAGCACACGCATAAAAGTTGCTACAACCATGAAGTAAGAAATGACATTTCAGACAACTTCAATAATGCATTGCTCTTGATCTGCATTGCTCTTGATCTACATTGCTTATCAGTTACTTGGTAGCAAGACAAAATATTAGTGTGTTAGGGGATCTTGATTTTAATTTTCATTAGAAAGTAAAATGAACCAAGATAATGTTAATGAAGCCAGCACTGGGTTTTCCACCTGAATGTCAGCATTGTTTCACATCTAAGAACTTATGCACTTATTCTACGAATTTATTTCACTTTGGGAGGGAACAGCAAGACAGGTATGGAACAGCTGCTGTCTGGAGAATCATTCAAGGTATCTAATGATCCAGTTGATTTTCACTGTTCTAATAAACTGTAAATAGTATAATTTCTGACTGTTCTGAAATGAGACAGTTAAAGCTTGTACAGTATGTAGCTGTTATATTGCTTTTGATTTAGGCAAAAGAACTATAGAAGGGAAATTTGTGAGGCCAGGTGCAAAGTTTAATGTCACACTAGACATTAAAGAGCCATTTCAGTGCTCTCCTACTTCCTTTAATTTTTATGCCTGGGGAATATATCCATAACAGCCTTATCTTTCTGAGCTTAATACCAGCCTGGAGACTGCACTCCCTGCTGAAAGCAAAGAGATTTATTTCTCTGATTCCTAACTTAATGTTTATTTCTTCCTTCTCTGTACCTCTTAGGTCTTCTTTAACTTGATCATTTTAGATGCCTAGGCTTCTGCAGCATCAGTCAGACTTCTCTACCTACTGTAGCTTCTCTGCATCTTTTGTCACAAAAATTAGAGACTTGCAACAAAAAGTGTCAAATATGGCAAAAGCCACTTTCACCCCTTAACAAAATTGGAAAACTTACAAGGGTAGATCAAGTTATTTGTCCATTGACAGATGCTGAGAGCTTCAGACCTGTTCTCCCATGCTTCCACATTAATCAGCATTTCAGAACTTTTATGTTAATTTACTTTCTCACTCTATAACAAAGCTTAGAAATTTGGAAATCACAGTTATTTGAAATGAAAACAATGCAAACTGAAACATAACTTCATCAGGCTGTGTTATACCTCACATGCTTTCACCAACTTCTATCCATTATATATGGATATATATATATATATATATATCTCCATATCTCTGTAGTAGAGGCTGTTTTCCAACTTCAAAAGTAGGCATAGTTTTTAATATAGCTTTGCCAGGGTTCCTGACTCTGGACCCTAGATCCAGACAGCATTTCCTTCATGCACCCTCAGTGGTCACTGGTGTTAGTGCACAATGAGTTGTATATGATGAAAATCACTATATTTAGCTCGCTAATTAATCCTTCTTTTCACTTTCAATCACTTTAGACTCAATCTGCTTTTTGCATAATATCATTAAAACCTAATTCCCATTTAAAAAAAAAAAAGAACACAGAAATCTACATCTTATTGACAGCCAGCACGATTTAGCTTGCTCAGTGTCAGATTTGAAGCTGCATTTGGGCACTTATGTGCCAAGCTAGCCTTTCAGAAGTAGCTAAATACTGAACTACTCTAATCAAACTGTCAAAAAAACCCCATACAAGAGTACTTTCTAGACCTATTCAGTAAAGATTCCTTTCTAGCTTGTTGTTTGCCTAATGTGCATAGCAATCGTACAGGTATTTCAAAAGTTGAAAACACATGTCTGAGCAAAGGGAAAAACAAGAAAAAAAATTGGAAGGAAGACATCCCCAGGTGTCTGCATTCCTCTCCAGGAATACAAAACATCTGCAGAGAGTGGGCTGTGAGACAGAGTGGGGGTGACTTCAAGAAAACACGGCACTAAGTGGAAGGATTAATCTTCTTCAAACTTTCTTTGCCTCTGTTTTTACTGATGTAAACTCTCCTGGCCTGTCATTTGCAGGAGGATTAAATGGATATTCCTGTTTTGAATCACGCTACTGAAAGATGTTTGACCTCCTTCTGTGTAAAAGTTGATGGATCATTTTTAATAAATCTGCTTCCAACTGAGCTACACAATAAGGGTGCAAGGGAATGAAACCTGGGGGTAAGCAGAGAGGGTACTACAGCATATGGAAAGTTTGTATAAAACTTATGATGTTAACATGACTTCTTTCACCTAAGGAGAACCTATAAACTTACCTATTTTCTCAGCCTACAAATTCCTTAGTATTTCCCTGGGGACGGCTGAATGGTTCAATTCAAAGGATTTTTTTAATTCTTGTAACTCTAATCTTCATCATTATTTCTAATTCCTCAGTACGAAACTAGAAATATTGATGATCTAATACGTTTTACAGAGCAGCACACAACCTTCTTTATGGCACTTACATCATTATGTAATATATTATAAAGCAACTTGCATGTTGTAAAACTCATTAAAAAGATATATTTTTTCTCTTAGCTTGAGTTCACGATGGCCAAAATTGAGGTGGAAAGCTATTAAAGTTCCAGAAATCCTAGCAGTACACGTTCCTTTCAAATGTTCTTTTCTGCCCTCTTGCTTGGTGTTTTCTGTCACTTTTTCAGTATTTCTGATGTGGGTCTATTGAGAGGTAATTTCTCAGCACGGCAGCTGAAGTAAGACTCCTATGGGATTAGTAACCCAACCTTATAAATTGTTACCTGGTTTCTGTCATTTACGCTGATTTGGTCAGGACAGTTGCTAACTGAATGAAAGTGGCGTAAGCCAAGGTGAAAGAAGAATGATACTGAAATATAATATAAAAATATAAATTAAACTTTTGTCATAAATTACTGGAGAGTTTTTAACACTTGTCAGTTCTTTATCGACAGTGAGCTACTAGCCACTTTTTCTGGGAAAGCCCCAGAAAAAGGTAGTATGTAGAGCATTTTTTAAATTAATTTAGTGTTTTTAGGCTCTGTTTTCAGCACTTCTCAGGTTCCTGTCTGCTATTCTCTTGTACGCTGTATGTGCACATCTCATGCTGACTTTGTGGGATTTCTTATTTTTAGACTGTGAAAGTAGACAATTACCAGGGCACATGCTTAGTGCTCTAGTGGTTGGGAAAATTAGGGACTGTCATTACATTGAAATACCAGCAGGAATACAGTTCAGTTCTGTTCCCATTGAAACTGCTTGATTTCAGAAGAGCTGTGTTTCAGACACAGACTGTAATTTGTTCTGCTGAAAATGGCCACCCCGCCAACAGCATCCTACTTCACTTGTAATTTAATAACTAGCATAGCCTGTCAAAACTAGCAGCATGGAGACATATCCTGCTTTTGCAAGAGTAGAGCAGAAGTTGCTTAGCTGAGAGTAGCAGCCCCCTGTTCTCTGTGGTTGTCAGGCCAAATTGTAATACCAACTTGCTCATACAGGCAATACCAAAACATTATTGTTGTGTCTTCAGTTTATACTGGAGATAAACAGAAGTTAAAAGACAAGCTGTGTTGCATAATTAATTTACATGCTTTTTCAGTCATTTGAAGAGATCTTGTCTTCACCTGGGCATGTAAACACCCTATCACTCACTACCCAAATAACCCAAGTTCCTACAACCTTTGGATAGGAAGTATCCAAAATAGGTGTCTTTTCCCAAGCCTTTGCTGTTGAAATTAATTTCTTACTGCCAGTCAGGAGAAAACAAACTCCAGGTATTCAGAGAAGAGCAAAAGCCCAGGTATAAAAGCATGCTTTTACATAGGATTCCCCTTGGTGGATGGGGAGATAAATGATAAAACATATTGCAGCATATTTAGAACAGGAGTGTTGTTTCTGCTTTCTGGGAAATTTCACTGCTGATTAAAAGCAATGCAGCTGCTTGGAGAGCTAAATAGATCCAATAAACTACAGGCCATACCCTCTCAGTGCTAATTAAGGTGTTAATTAAGAAATGTTATCTTGAGGAGGTGTAATTGAGGGAAGGAATCCTTCATACATTTTTGTGTACCAGTAAGCCAAGGATAAGAGATGGTAGTATTTTCAATCCTAAATTTTTTAATGAGAGGATGGATGGTATTTATTGCTTTAACTAAAATGCCAGTATATAGAGTCATTTAGTTAAAAAAACCCAACCACCCTAAACACCTTCACCTATTGTTACATGAAGTCCAATCTTTGTGACTGTACAGAGAAGATGGGGTACTTTTATGATTTTTTTCTCACTGCTCAGTTTGTATCAGTCAAAATGATTTTGGTGAGTGTGGTGGATCTCCCCTACAGCTGTCTCAGCAGGAAAAAGGTATTTTGGTGGTTCTCAGTCTTCCCACCTCATTTTGAAGCAAAAAGCCACTCCACCTCAGGAGACGAGTGAGTATGAGGGAGAATCTTATGTTTCCTTGCATGTTCTGCTAAACCTGATAGACAGGAAACCTGTGGATTTGAAGAGATGGAATCAATGATTTGTTCTGAACTTTCAAAACTAATAGTAATTTTGTTAATTTGCCATATAAAATTAGAATTCTGCTCTGAATTGTAACCCCATATGTAATGGATATACGTATAATAAAAACGGTAGAAAGATTACTGTTCAGGTGAGGGATGGGATGTGATGAGCAAGAACAGGAAGGCCACATTAGACAACTGTAATTTCACTTGCCTAAAACCTGGAAACTGGCCCACACAGTGAACTTTCTCTTTGGAGGCCTTCCCTTTGCCTCTTTCAGTTTTATGTTTTTTTTCTCTACGATACTGTAATCTGTGCCAATCTCCAATAACTCGACTGCAACTAACTGAGTCAAACAAGATTTATGTGGTGCAACTGAGGCTACAAAATGGTTCAAACCCAATTTTTATACAGATTGTAATGGCTTTAGGATGCCTGAAAAGAGGCTGCTCAGTTGGAGTGTTGAGTTCAAGCTGGTGAAGCTGTCCTGCTCCCTGGCATTGGTGCCTACTGCAGGCCCCAGCGGTACCCAGCAGGGATGACCGGCTGAGTACTCTGGATGTGTGTNGCCCGGCGGCTCCCCGAGCCCGGCCCTGGCAGCGGGCACCGCACCGGCACGGGCCGGGCCGGCGTCAGCCGCGCTCCTAAAGCCGCAGGTGTAAGTGAGAGCTCAAAGGGGAGCGAGCCGCTGCTCACCCCCGCGGCTCTGTCCCACCCGAACAGAGCCCGCCCGCCGCAGGAGCACGGCCAGGGTCGCTTCGGTGGGATGTGGGAAAGGGGGATCTGCCCCGGGCGGGAGTGGCAAACTAGTTTCTTCCCCAGGAAAAAGTGATCAAAGGTGTGTTGACCATACAGGGGAAAAAAAAAAAAGAAAAAAAAAAAAGAAAAAAAAGCGCGTGTATATATATGTATGTGTGTGCGTGTATATACATATATATATATTTCGAAAAAGAAAGCACTATTAATGAGAATTTTTGTTTTTAGTTGTAATTCCAGCTAGTATATTCTCTTATCTTCTGGGCGATCCGAAAGATGTCTTCTATCCCCCCCCCCTTTTTTTTTTTTCTCCTTTCCCCCCTGTGTATTACCATTGCTGTTCCTATATTTTTAAGCAGTGGTACATTTCAGTTTGGAACGCCGTGTGCTGCCTTATGCCGCTGAGGAGCCTGCTCCGCTTAAGTGATTGTCACTCAAATTAGTCCCATTGTTTTGTGATANAGTTGCTTAGCTGAGAGTAGCAGCCCCCTGTTCTCTGTGGTTGTCAGGCCAAATTGTAATACCAACTTGCTCATACAGGCAATACCAAAACATTATTGTTGTGTCTTCAGTTTATACTGGAGATAAACAGAAGTTAAAAGACAAGCTGTGTTGCATAATTAATTTACATGCTTTTTCAGTCATTTGAAGAGATCTTGTCTTCACCTGGGCATGTAAACACCCTATCACTCACTACCCAAATAACCCAAGTTCCTACAACCTTTGGATAGGAAGTATCCAAAATAGGTGTCTTTTCCCAAGCCTTTGCTGTTGAAATTAATTTCTTACTGCCAGTCAGGAGAAAACAAACTCCAGGTATTCAGAGAAGAGCAAAAGCCCAGGTATAAAAGCATGCTTTTACATAGGATTCCCCTTGGTGGATGGGGAGATAAATGATAAAACATATTGCAGCATATTTAGAACAGGAGTGTTGTTTCTGCTTTCTGGGAAATTTCACTGCTGATTAAAAGCAATGCAGCTGCTTGGAGAGCTAAATAGATCCAATAAACTACAGGCCATACCCTCTCAGTGCTAATTAAGGTGTTAATTAAGAAATGTTATCTTGAGGAGGTGTAATTGAGGGAAGGAATCCTTCATACATTTTTGTGTACCAGTAAGCCAAGGATAAGAGATGGTAGTATTTTCAATCCTAAATTTTTTAATGAGAGGATGGATGGTATTTATTGCTTTAACTAAAATGCCAGTATATAGAGTCATTTAGTTAAAAAAACCCAACCACCCTAAACACCTTCACCTATTGTTACATGAAGTCCAATCTTTGTGACTGTACAGAGAAGATGGGGTACTTTTATGATTTTTTTCTCACTGCTCAGTTTGTATCAGTCAAAATGATTTTGGTGAGTGTGGTGGATCTCCCCTACAGCTGTCTCAGCAGGAAAAAGGTATTTTGGTGGTTCTCAGTCTTCCCACCTCATTTTGAAGCAAAAAGCCACTCCACCTCAGGAGACGAGTGAGTATGAGGGAGAATCTTATGTTTCCTTGCATGTTCTGCTAAACCTGATAGACAGGAAACCTGTGGATTTGAAGAGATGGAATCAATGATTTGTTCTGAACTTTCAAAACTAATAGTAATTTTGTTAATTTGCCATATAAAATTAGAATTCTGCTCTGAATTGTAACCCCATATGTAATGGATATACGTATAATAAAAACGGTAGAAAGATTACTGTTCAGGTGAGGGATGGGATGTGATGAGCAAGAACAGGAAGGCCACATTAGACAACTGTAATTTCACTTGCCTAAAACCTGGAAACTGGCCCACACAGTGAACTTTCTCTTTGGAGGCCTTCCCTTTGCCTCTTTCAGTTTTATGTTTTTTTTCTCTACGATACTGTAATCTGTGCCAATCTCCAATAACTCGACTGCAACTAACTGAGTCAAACAAGATTTATGTGGTGCAACTGAGGCTACAAAATGGTTCAAACCCAATTTTTATACAGATTGTAATGGCTTTAGGATGCCTGAAAAGAGGCTGCTCAGTTGGAGTGTTGAGTTCAAGCTGGTGAAGCTGTCCTGCTCCCTGGCATTGGTGCCTACTGCAGGCCCCAGCGGTACCCAGCAGGGATGACCGGCTGAGTACTCTGGATGTGTGTATGGGAGAGGTGGTTCACAGATGGACAGGTTACAGCCAGCTCAGCTTGAGATGGGACACTCAGTTTCTTTTCAAAAGGTGCCCCATTTGGAGGCACCTTTGGGTTTTTTTTTTGATTCACCAGAAGGATGGGAATTGCTTCAACCAGCCTCCTTATCCTTTGTGAAACCATTGCTCTGCTGTGATGCCTGTTTAGGAATCAGGTATCCCCCAGCCTGTGTTTTGTTTCCACACAGGCCCTGTGTCAGGCTGACAAGTCTTTTTCCATTTTTTTTCCCCCTTGACATAGGCATGGAAGCTGGCCGATTCACTTTATTTATTTATTTATTAATCTGCGAATGGCCTTCTCCTGCTCATTTCCTGGCTCCTGTCAGCACGGGCTCAGCTGTGAGCCACCCTGCCACCCAGGAGAAGTTTTTCCTCCCTATGCGCCTCTTCCTCAAAAAACCTCCGCTGTCCGGCAATTAATTTAGAACGAAGGTAAAAGTTCGCAGTGCTTGCTGCGGACGACAGGAAAGGCTGGAGGAAATGCCACCGAAGGGGGTTTTCCTCTCTCCGTGGGGCCGGCGCGGTGCCGCCGACCCCGCCATGGCCGACCCTGCCCGCTGCACCGCGGGCGGCCTGTAGGGGGTGCACGAGCTCCACTGAAGCCGCGCCGTCCCCTCAGGGCAGCCCGCGCCCGGAGCCGGCCTCCATCGCCCCGCGGAGC